>JAHDVE020000201.1:0-119504 GCA_022606495.2 Halesus radiatus | reverse complement strand
AGGCGCTAAACATCACTTTGCGGGTTGCTAACGTCAGAAATATAATAAATAATTTATCTGTAAATTCTATACGAGTAGTTAGGAAAATGTCTAAGGTTCCCAATGGCGACAATTCTTAAACTGTAATGCTTTCCATTCTATATGAAGTATGCACTGCACTTTGAAGAAAAACGCTTAAAGTGCCTTCACTGTTTTGTTAACTACACATATTACAAACATTTTTAATAAAAATCCTTCGACAATCTCAGTTGAATGAAGGTTAAAAACCTATTGAGTTAATTGGAAATACTACAGAGTACCTACATTTCTACTGTAATTCACTTAAAGTTTATGAAATATTTTATTCTATTGCGCCATACAAAATTGTATGGGAAAGAATTACTCCGCGCGCTGGTCAAAGAATTTCACGGGAGCGATCATTCACGAGCTGACTCCAGAGGCGGGAGCACGTATGTTTTTGGTGACATTATTTTCTACGCGGTTACGAGATATTTAATTTGATTAGTACTAGGAACACTGAGGAAACCGGTGTTATTCGATCAACCGGCCACGGGGGTAAGCAAAAATTAAATCATTATTATTCTCCAAATAAATAAATTTGAAATCGTCTCTAAATAAATTGTTTTCTTTTTAGTTATTCAAAATGGGAAAAAATAAAGGCAGAGATGCGTATAATGTACAAAATAAGAGACCTATTTACCGAAAGAAAAAAAAAACGACTAAGGTAAATAATATTATTAAAATACATGTTTTCAGGGGACGCTTCGAACTTCTAGAATTTTTAAACGTTTTCTATCAAAGCGGGTACAATGGAGTTCGGGGGCACGCTGAACTCGAATCTTATGTCAAAATGCATAATTTCGGCGGCAATTTTGAATTTTTTAGTTCTCTACCGATCTTGTTCAAAATCGGGATTAGGGTGTTTGAAGGTACACTGATCTCGAATTTAACTTTTTTTATATTATAAAAATATTTTTTATATTAGGAAAATATTATACATGATGTGGGAAGGTACAACAGATTTTTAAAATTTCAATAAACTATTGTGTTGTGAAAAAAACCGTTGAATATATTTTTAATTACAGTAAACCCGATGCACGTATACGTGTAGGACGCGTATACACAAACAAGAATAAAACAAGAAACCAAACCAAATTGGTATTTCTCAACATAATGAATGACAATAGGCAAATTATTTTCTAATAACTACAATAGGCATGTTCCGGATAGATAAAGTGAAACGATGTTATTAAGGCGATGCAATGGGAAGTATTGCAAAATTGTGTGTTTTCGGTTTGAGAATTTGTTGGCCTAGAAATATCATAGATAATTGAATTAAATACTGCAAGTAGATCACATCTTGGCCTTTCATTTAACAGTCAATTTTTTTGGTATGTCTTTTTATAAGCTTAGAAAAAAATAAAGTATGAGACATTAAAAAAATATTAAAAGCGCAAAATCTCCTACTTATAAACTCCTTTTCCCATATTTTCGCATTGTTCATTGTGATAAATTAAGTTTTTTAGAATATGACCGTAAATTTTTTTAATAATTATGTCTGAGCTTTACAGAATAGAATAAAACACGCATTTTGGTGATGGTTTTTTTGCCGAAATCGAAACATGCGGCCGATGTACAGCGGGATTTTGAACCTTGTCGCCACCTGCATAAGGAGCGCGTGATTTCGTTAAAATTTTAGCCGGTGGATGGCCTTAAAGATGATGGCTTAAATTTGAGAGTAATTTTTAATTTTGCTTTTCTAGTTTGGATAAAAAATAATGAAGTCGAAGGAGGCAAAGAAAGAGACGCATCTTCGATATATATGTTGTTTTCATAAAAAAACTTCAATTCATATCTGAACAACTAATAATAACGACGTTTCTCACGAATGTGAATAAATGACACTCCCACCCACTCATACATACACGGACGGATTTTAAGGTTATATGATTAAAAAGTATAGATAAATATATGAACATTATTTTATAATGCCTACAATTGTTACTCTTTATTATTGTATTGTTTAAATGAACAAATAAATAATTACAAAAAAATTCTTTCGTTTGACAAGTTCTTACAAAGAAAAAATATATATTTCCAAGTCGGCGAGAAACTCTAGATTTTAATTACAGCACGCGTGAAACATACATACATCCTAATTTAAAAGACAGGAAAGTTTTGAACCACTTTCAACCATACTCGGGGATTAGACATACAGATATATTATATACCTATCTAGTTATTACGGTCTCACCGATCCTTCTGTACTTGCAAAATAATGGTTCGATTCTTGGGAAACTTCATTTTAGTTTGAATTTATTTCACAAGGTGTCATACTACATGTTTTTAACAGTAAATAATATAACATTCTTAATGCCGGTGGTACACCTACAGGTCATTTAAAAACTATTGTTTTGCGAGGGGCGTTGCCTAAATCAAAATTCCTGAGAGATCAATGCCCATTCCCAACCCCACAGATTTTAATACCGATTTGTACAGCGCCGTTTTCACGAAAAAATCATCCCAAATCATAGTAAGCGCTTAATCAATGCGATTGCTTGAGCCCTTTCACAAACCTTGGACCCGCTGGTTTATCTCACCCTAAACCCCCCTCTCGGCGGCCCTCATTTCTTCATACATTCAGTTATTCCTATGTTATACTCTGTTGCAATTAAGATATTGATAAAAGTACATACCGACAACCATTCCAACGAAAGAAAGGTTAAAATGAAAGAGATCCATGAAGCTTGGGTCTATGGGTTCTTCAGCATCATGTTTGGCCCTTTTTCCTTCCCCATCAGACTCCTTGTCTTTGCCTCTATTGGTGAGGTGCATATCATAGGCAACTCCGGCTAGCTTTAAGATAGTCATCATATGCTGGATGTTGTCTGCCCGAGAGTAGATTTTTGTTGAAGACTCGATTGAGCGATATATTAGTTGGTATGTGAGGAGGAATGCCAATGTGATGGTATGGCAATTTCTGAAAATACAAAAATTACAGCAATGATTTTTTAGTGACCGGCCGAAACTAAATTTTCAGCCGAAACAGAAATTTATTTAAATAAGATTAAAAAAAAAAACTATGTACCCTGAAATTAATTTTGTTTTACATTTAAAATTAAAAAAAGAAAAAAAAAAAATAAATAAAAATAAATTAATTTGCTCAATGAAATAAAATACACCTATTAAAAAAAATTTATTGAAAACAATAATTTTGATCCACCTATTTCATAACACAACTCCCTGTTGAATTCCGTTGCCTCGCTTCGAAAGACTAGTACGCTACTCACCAAAATAATATAATGTGCTAAGTTAATCCAAAATCGCATGATGTAATTTGGTGATGCCGATGTTCATTTGGTCCGCCAATTGGAAACCAGAGAAGTTGAAATTTAAGATCCCAACCTTATGTAAAACTTGGTCGCGCACCGTATGCAAAGCCATTGTTGAGCATGAACTTTGTGATAAAACCACTGCTGTAATATGAATGCATCATACGTCATGAACCCACACATCTCTATAGAATACTGGCTTGAAAAAATTGAATACTTATCATTTCTTGGTTTTTGAAAACGTTCTCTGACTGAAAAAATGATTTGGGACTCTATATTTAGTATTCATATAGCTGATTGAATTGTCAATAATAAAGTCGGCGATAGTACCTTTCTAAAATATAATAAATTTCGCTCGACAAGCGTACCGCGTCCATGGTAAATTAAAAGAACGGTAAAAGGGTCCACGGGGAAAAAAAGTTTGGGAACCTATGATATAGACCAACAAAGCGTAACAAGCAATGCTTCTTACGATCTTTTAACTACGAGATAATGAACTTTCTTTTTGATGATCCAATTAATTTTGGTTCGGGTGCCGTTTTTAAATCAACATGTCCTATCTAGATAATGTTGGTCGATGTTTATGTATGATTTAAACTTCAACAAAATAACAACAAACTTCACGCTATATTTTCACCTTTTCCTGATACGATAATTATTATTTTTGATCTCATCTCTTTTTAATTCAAGATATTAAAATTCTTATAATTTGTACCACCTCGGAACAGTGCATAACTAGTGAGAGATGGTTTATACCAAATCTTTACATATATTATACATGTATTTTTCCTAGAATTCGTGTAATAATGTATTTTTTGACTTGAAATATTTTATTTTTATTTTTTATTGCTGCAAAACTTTGTGTCATATTTCTGTAATGCTTAACTAACTAATGCACCTACTGCAATTCAACCGTATTATTGTACAACATGTATCATGTTTGTGAAAGCCCTACAGACGTTCAATAAAGAATTAGATACTATGTATATATATTTCAGTCTATGTAATAATAATGATAATTGTATGCAAGAATTGAAAGAGGTGGGCTTGGGCGCAAAAATGAGTAGTCTGCAAGTTTGTTGCCTGTTGTATGCTGATGATGCAGTGCTGATTGCTAATAGTATAGAAGATCTACAGTCCCTCGTATCTAGGATGAACGAAGTATGTATGAAGAATGAGCTATTTATGAATGTTTATAAGTCTAAAGTCATGGTGTTTGAAAGAGAGTACGAACACAGTGTGCAATATAGTTGTGAATGATGAATACTTGGAGCAGGTAGACGAGTTTGTGTATTTGGGAAGTATGTTTACGAGAGATGGAAAGACTGATAGGGATATTGAAAGAAGGGTGAATGCAGAAAACTCCATAAACGGAGGACTGAACGTGGTTGGCGCAAACAAAAAGTTGTCCAAAGAAGCGAAACTAGCAGTCCACAATGGATTGCTAATACCAACCCTGATGTATGGCAGTGAGGCAGGAACTGACAGAGGAAGGATGAAATCAGACTGAATGCATAGAAATGAGATCTCTGAGACGAATGTGTGGTAAAACCATGTATGACCGTGTGAAAAATGTTGAGATTCGTAAAGAATGCAAGGCTGATGTAAGCGTAGTGAGCAAGATTAGAAAGGGACGCTTAGATGGTTTGGGCATGTAGAGCGAATGAACGAAGAGAGGAGTGTAAGGAGAATATATGACATGAATGTGAATGGAAGAAGAAGCCGGGGACGTCCGAGGAAGACATGGCACGATCAAGTGAATCAAATACTTGAGTCGGGCCATGTCAGAAGTCGGAATAACAAAAAAGAATGTATGAGACGTTGTACGAAAGTGAATGAAGCAAGAAGTGTATGCCAAGATCGAGTTGTTTGGCGGTCCGTCCTCTCTGCCTACCCCTGCGGGGAAACGGCGTGATGGTTAGTTAGTTAGTTAGTTAGTTAATAATAATAATTGTCTCTTATTTACCATTCCAAATAACCGTGGGATTTTTTTCTCGGGGAAAGAGCAAAATTTCACTAAAACCCCTAAATAACGATTCCCCATAATAAATGATGCAATATAAAATCGTAAAATAAACGATGTACTCACCTCTTCCCGACCGTCCTCATCAGGGCGATGCTTGCTATGATCAGCAATATATGGTGCCAAGACTGATAGCCCATGGAAAGCACTGTGATGATCAAACCTGCGATGGTGGAAGTACATTTCCGGGCCTCTCGCCCCACAACTGTCCTTCGGTAATACGAAAATCTCCACATACTTAAAACTAGGAAACCTATCCAATCTAAAGAGTAATGAATAATTTAAATAACAAATTAACTCCCTGAACTTGGATAATGATATATTGTACCCTTAATGTATACTATCTCGCATTTAAATTACTATTTGATTATTTTTTATTAAAATTCCGTAAATGTTTTTGTTGATTTTCGTTTGTAGTTATTTAATATTGTTTTCATGCTTTTACAGTGGTTTTTAAAAAAATCCCACAACCGGGAGCTACTGGAGTTTAACTTATGGAAAGTAGAACAGTAAGAATTAACAAAATCATGTATTGTTATATTTACGATATATTTTTTTAAATAAATTAATTAAATAATTAACCCTTACCACTCCATTATTTTTTTTTAATATTTGTTGTCAGCCAACTCTAATTTAAATAATGTCAAAATATTAATTTATTGATAGGCAGTTTGTTACATAACGCAAATAACCCATAAAAACTAGCCGCTCGTTAGACATCAGCGCCCCTAGCGGCAAAAAATGAACACCACTCGTACGCGGGTCCGGTTCCGCCCGCGCACTCTCGACTCCATCACTCTCCCCGCGGATCTGGCCTTGGACGCATCATTCTCCCCGCGGATCTGGCCTTGGACGGATCATTCACCGCGTGGACCTGGCCTTGGAAGCATCCTCCCCGCGGACCTAACGACTGAAGATGGCTTCCTACCCGGCCACACTACCAGCAATTGCCTTCACCGAACACTTCTCGCCTCTACACGAAAAACCGTGAGCCGTATCTTGCTTGTCCCCTTCCGTTGTGTTGCATTCTATTCAAGTCACATTTAACCATGCCCGTTTGTAGAGAATTTCCAGAGAGAGAGTTTACCTGTAGCATTATTGTGAGATTTAGGTTAGCCTGTTCCCCTTGAGTAAATTAACTATGTCTGTACCTTTCTCCAAGTGAACTACTGAGTTTGAAAGCATTTGAGTGTTTCATTTCATAAAGTATTGAGTCGAATTCCCAACTATAAGACCGCCTGTCGATTCACGATCCTGCAGAAGAGCTCCGAGGCCTGCCGATTCTGAGCTAGTCGAAGGTCCCGAGCCGAGCTCCCTGGAAGAAACCCCTCACCGGGTAAGCCTCCACTCACACTGTCTCCCGTAAATGCACCTACCCAACCTTCCTCCTCTCCTTCTCCCGCATTCCCGCATTTCCCCGTCAAATCCAACTCTTTACAAGTTACAAAAAGGTTATTTTATAGTAAAACAAAAACGGAAAACAGTCAAAATCTTATTAAAACAAGAATTAAAAAAAAATTTATCGAATAATCACAAGAAACATACACCGCGCGAGCACATCTTGTCTTGTCGGCCGCCAGTCGACAACGGAGTTGTAGCGTACAAATGGTGATGTCGGCTGGCACCTGACAAAGGAGTGGTAAGGGTTAATACATAAATAAATAATAATATTTTGAAAAACGTCAAACGTTAACGGAAGTCTCAATATTGCTATATTTAAAAAAAAATCAGTGTGGAATTTAATAAAGAAAACGAAAGCCGTGCATTTTTATTTAGTAACGACACGACCTAAAAACCTAATTTGATTATTAAAAAGCTATAAGATTATAAATTTTTTTTGAACATTTTCGTAATCTCAGTAGAAACATATATCCACGCGTTTTTTCCAAGTGACCTGTTTTAAGCTATATCTCGTGAAGGAGAAATGCCGTAGTGTGCTGAAAAAACATATATATTTTTTAATTAATGACAATATTTGAATTTCTTAAATTCCGAAACGAATAAATCGTTTAATACTTACGATTAGATTATGCCAGAAATGTGTTTCTTGTTCAAATGCAACCATTTTACCGGTCAATGGCTGACTTGGCACCGCGTCTGAGTTCCACACAGGCGTCGTGAATTCAATCCCTCGTCTGTCTATGTCCCTCATCACAACACAAGCAACATCTTCCGCTTATAATTACGTTAGGAAGAGTTTTTCAAATATTGTGAGGTTATTCGTAACCCGGGAATATTTCAAAATAGAAAAGAAAGAACGAAGCAAAAATATTTCACAAAATAAAAACTCGGCGCACGCACTTTTTTTTATCGTCAATTGTATCCACGACTCTAATTTCCCCACTGTTCGTCTTCTATAGGAAGCTTACCACTGAAGCTCTGTCTGAATAAAATAAAGTATTTATAGTAAATGGTCTGTTCCAACTGGATACAAACTATCTAAAAAACATATCGCTGAGAAAACTTTAACCATTAGCTGACGTTGCCGGGTCCCAATGACCCAGAAATACTAGTCGTGTCGCAATAAAAAAAATATTTTTCAGGAACCGTTCAACTTTATCATGACTATGAACTCTCTTTATTATGCATAAGACTTCTGACGACCACCTTTGGACGTAATATATCTGTAAAATGTTACTTACTATACCAACCTCCCTCTTTCAAATTCCTTCCCTTCCCCAGTTCCTGCAGCTTCACAACATACCCCAATTGAGGATGCCATGGTCTCACTGATTACTTACATGTATATGTCCAGTATTGCCTATTCTAGACGGCTCTCACTCATCTAAAGCTGGTAGTTCTATTTGTGTCGGTATTCCATCAGATTGGTGGGCAACACATGTTTCTCTAACCCAACCAAGGATAACATCCGACGATATTGGAATTTCAACGGTCACACATTAGCCATGCTACGTGTCCAGCATAGTCCCATGATTGTAATGGTAATATCAGTTACCTTTACCTTGCTCCTATTCCACTGATTATTATTATGGGTTTGCTGCTTTGGTACAACACAAAGTGGCCGTAACAAGTCAGCGCTACCGAAAATCCGACAACACTCTTCCACACTGTCGTCCGGTGACACAGCGCGCCTCTGGACACTACCTCTACCTGCATTAAGGATAGAGAGTTTCCCTTAAGCCACCGTAATACAAATGCTTAATGCGCAAAACTTATTTCTAAGCTTTTTGCCACACATTTTTCTTATTGTTTATGTTATAATGTTGGTTATTTATTTTATTATTATGTCTTCCTTTTTTGTACAATTCTTTTATATGGCAAGCAGAGCTTGCACCCACTGCTCGGAAATGTTTTATTTATTATTATTTCTTCCTTTTTGTATAATTCTTTTATATGGCAAGCAGAGCTTGCACCCACTGCTCGGAAATGTTTTATTTATTATTATTTCTTCCTTTTTGTATAATTCTTTTATATGGCAAGCAGAGCTTGCACCCACTGCTCGGAAATGTTTTATTTATTATTATTTCTTCCTTTTTATATAATTCTTTTATATGGCAAGCAGAGCTTGCACCCACTGCTCGGAAATGTTTTATTTATTATTATTTCTTCCTTTTTGTATAATTCTTTTATATGGCAAGCAGAGCTTGCACCCACTGCTCGGAAATGTTTTATTTATTATTATTTCTTCCTTTTTGTATAATTCTTTTATATGGCAAGCAGAGCTTGCACCCACTGCTCGGAAATGTTTTATTTATTATTATTTCTTCCTTTTTTTATAATTCTTTTATATGGCAAGCAGAGCTTGCACCCACTGCTCGGAAATGTTTTATTTATTATTATTTCTTCCTTTTTGTATAATTCTTTTATATGGCAAGCAGGGCTTGCACCCACTGCTCTGAAATGATTTATTTATTATTATTTCTTCCATTCTGTATAGCTCTTTTATATGGCAAGCAGAGCTTGCACCCACTGCTCTGAAATGTTTTATTTATTATTATTTCTTCCTTTTTGAATAATTCTTTTATATGGCAAGCAGAGTTTGCACCCACTGCTCTGAAATGTTTTATTTATTATTATTGGTGATGTGTGGGGTTTATTAATAGGGCTCAGGGAAACAATTTATATCGGACGTTTCGGGGTCCCATATATAGACTGTAAAATAGGGGCCGGTCAAGTCGTTGCTGCCGCTACTTGTCTGCAGCTTCACTAGTTCAGGAGCCCGGTTCAGGTAGCCGCCAGAATGCAGTCCCGTTGTAAGTAGGATATATTCTGTGCGGACTCCTTTGGCAATTGGTCAACTCTGCTAGGTCGGTTATCCAATTGCGGGAAAAGGCGATAGTCCAGGGCGTAGCAAAGTAAACAATATTCAAAGAATAGCAGGCAGGAAGGTGTGAGTCAGAGCGCAGAGTCGTGAAAGTGGCGAGCGGGCGATGCGAGATTTGAAACAAGAGTGCTCTGTCATTTTCATTTTGATATTAATGGTATACAGAGTTCCTAAACTAAAAAATTTCTGACTCTAGCATAATTAAAAATGAATATCTAATGATTCTTTACTTTTGAATGTTTTATTGTTGGTGGTGAGTGGATGAATTGAACCTTAATAAGTATGCTGCTATTTTAGGCGCAGGATTTTACTCCTTACGGAGGATTGATTTAGGTTTCTTGTATTTAAATATTTCTGTTTGTATTAGTGTTTATTGATGGGTTTTCATGACCGGCTAGACCGGCATAATTTTTTTCAGAGTGTGTTAACGTAAGATCCTTTATCAGAGGAATGTTTGCGTCACTGTGTAGAGTGTTAACCCTGAACCACTTAGGCGCATTCAATGTTAATTGAATGGATTTGTTTTGCAGGGTTTGTAGTTTTTTAATGTGTTATTAGTTAGCTGCGTATCCCCAAATGGGAGCAGCATAAGTAAAGCCCGTCCTTATGGTCGTCTTGTAAAGGAGTAATTTATTTTCTGTTGATAAGCGACTATTTCTACTTAGCATGGGGTAGAGAGCGGCTATTGCCTTATTAGCAGATTTTATTTTTTTTGTTATGTGTTTTTCCCACGTTAATTTGGAATCTAGTATTAATTCTAGGTATTTGACTGTTTTTTTCCCATGGGACCTTTTCTTCAAACGATATTATGTTAGAGGGGCATCTAACTATTCTTCGCGAGAAGACGGTAGCCACACTTATGTGGGGTTAATAGAAATTCGCCATGTTTTACACCAGTTTTCAACTAGTGTGGCTTGAAGCTGAACGCGACGTGTAGTAATGGTCTCGACAGTTGAACTTGACACTATATTTTTATCGTCTGCAAATCGTGTTATTTTAGTGTTGTGTAATGGTTGTGGAATGTCACTTGAATATATATTATATAAGATGGGAGATATTTGCCCATGGTTCGGCATGATGGACGGAGTTCATCCCTTCGGGCGCTGCGTCGGAACCTTCAGGGTGTATGAGTTCTTTCAATGGCATTTTAGCTCATTACCATCTCCTATCATTTTTGACTTTTTGATATAATGGCATACAGAGCTCCGGGCCAAAAAGGCTCCTTACTCTTACTCATGAGTTTGAATTATGGTTGTTGGATTGAAGATTTAGTTTTTGTGAAAAATAAAAATATATTTTTTTGCATTGGTACATGGCTGCAGTTAGGGGATATATAAAACTTTACGTAAGATTTGTTTCGGTTTTTTATATGTGGTTTTAATATTTACATCGTACTGTGCGAGGCTGTTGATAGACGCGTTTTCATGGGTGGGAATACCCGAATAAAAAGATTCCACGAGACGTAAGAAGTTGGCTAAGGAGGGGGATTTCCGAATCCTGGTGGAGCTGGGAAACCCTCATCCACTTGGGGGCTCCCAGGACTGTGCAAATAGCTTTATTTTGAAAAGTTTGTAGTCTTTTTATTTGAGTTTTTGAGGCGTGGTCCCAGATTGGGCTCGCGTAGGTTAATTTTGGTCTAATCGTGGATTTGTATATTAAGAGTTTATTTCTTGGAGATAATTTCTTATTTCCTTTGCATATCACGGGTTAAAGGGCTGCAAGGGTTTTATTGGCTGAGTTTAGGGTTTCAGTGATATGTTTTATCCAAGTTAATTTATTGACAAGGGTAATTCCGAGGTATTTAATTTTTTTTTCCAAGGGACGTTTTCTCCGAATAGGTAGATATTGGGTGGACTTTTAGGGCGACTACCGGAGAAAACACAAGCGGCACTTTTGGAGGAATTTATACTAATTCGCCATTTTTTGAAAAATGATTCTATTTCTGAGGCGTGGGCTTGGATGCGTCGTGTTACGGTTATTTCGCTTACTGAAGTCGACATGGGTTCAGTGTCATCTGCAAATTTACCTATTTTTGTTTTTTTTTGTGTGATGGTCATAGATACTGGGGCGGAGGATATCGCTTAGGTAGATGTTGAAGAGGGCTAGCGATAGAATAGATCCTTGACGGACACCGGCTCTTCCACCATCTAATTTAATTTTGAATTTATGGTCTTTAATAAAATTGGCTGTGAGTTGAATCATTGATAGGGGGATACCGAGGAGGTACATTTTAAAAATGAGACCTCTGTGCCAGACTTTGTCGAATGCTTTGCAGAGGTCTAGGGAGAGGACTACAATGTGTTGGCGACAATTAAAACCGTTTGTAATTTGTTCGATCCCCCGCAGAAGTTGGTGGAGACTGGAATGGCCCGATCTAAAGCCGTGTTGAAAATCAGGGATGAGTTTGATTTCATCGACTATTTTTTTTGAGTCTGGTGAGGATAAGTTTTTCTAGTATTTTGGGCCTGAAGGGGTCTTTACCAGGATGGGATGAGAATAACGTCTGGGGATAAAGACGGGGGTTTGGGGATGAGAATAACGTCTGCGATTTTGTAGTCTTGTGGGAATAAACGGAGTCTAAGAGACGCGTTGCTAATGGCTGTGAAAGCGCAAATGGCTTTGGTGGGGAAGCATTTTAATATTTTGTTTGGGATTGAGTCGGGACCGGGTGATTTTTTTTGTGTTTGAGTGATTGTATGATTTTAGTGATTTCCTGAGGGGTTGTGAAGGGGATTGGATTGTCGGTTGGGATTTCTGAAAAAATAGATGATACTTTTGAGTCTACGGTTGAAACGAATTGAGCGTCGTCGTAGATCGTGGTCGGGGAGAATTTTTCTTTGAGGCTGTCTGCAAAAGTCTCGGCTTTGTCTCTTGAGGAGTATACTGTGCCTTTTGGGCCCGTGAGGGGACATATTCTGGTGAGGGGTTTTCTGGGGGATTTTGAAAGTTTCCAAAAGGCTGTTTTGTCGACGTCGAGAGTGGAGATAAAGTCGTGCCACTGTTTGTCTCTGTATTTTTTGAGTTCTACTTTGACCTGGTGTGCGAGGCGGTTCATGCGAATGCGATCGATTGGGTTTGAGAATCTTTGCCATTCTTTTCGTGCGAAGTTTTTTTCTCTAATTAGTTCTTTCAGTTCTGCGGGTAAGTCGAGGCGGAGTTTATCATTCGCGCCTTCGACGGTGGATCTCTTATCATTGGTAATTCTATCTCACAAGAAGATACGTAGCATGACTCTATACTCGATTCGGCATAAGAACAACCCGCTATGGTTTGAAATTCGGTTCGTACTGCGCATACCCCACCCTCCAACCTTCATCGCATCACCCCTCGCTCGGATCACTGCTACGCTGAATGCTGTGTCAATTCAGTAAATCGTAGACTATCTAGCAGTATGCCCACGCTTCTGAGATATTAAACAATTCGTACCGTGAGATAATATTAAAATTCAGCCAAACTTATTGTCACAAATTTTAAACAACTAGTGAGGACAGGTAGGTATTATGTTTGCATTTTATTTATAGCTATTCATGTTGTAATAATGCATTCTTATAAATCAATGATATATAATTTAGATACTGTACTATTTAAAAAGGCAGAATTTTGTGCACGATTATAGTAAATATGTACAAAAAATAATATCTGGGGACTCTGTGGAATATGTCGAAAACATGTGTCATTCACTCGATTTCTGAGCAGACTGCTATTATACTCTGGGGTACACCGTAAAAAACACATTATTATGGTATACAAGAACCGGTGAAGACAAATCGCCAAATAAAAAGAATCAGCGTCTGAGTATATTTTCCAAAATCGACGAATACAATAAAAACGCAATTAGATCGAAAGTTCATTCCATTTATTTTAATAAACAATATTCAACGTTATTTGATGCGTCTGATGCCACATTAAATGCAATATGCATATTGCCATACTATCACCATCATGATGTAAATGCATGAATCGTGTTCATTTTTTGTTTGTAAGTGGGCAATTAAAATACAATTCAATGAAAGAATATGTACTAATTAATTTAAATAGTAAATGTTTATTTATTTATTTGTAAGAAACAAATAGCTTTTAATACAAATTTATATACGGAGGAAGTTTAACAAAAGATAAGCCAACAAATTTTCTAGTGATAACAGTGGTTAAGTACATACGTTTTAGTAGAAAAGAAAAAAAAAAGGGGGGGAGGAAGAGGAAGATAGGATCGGGACAGGAACGGGTTAACGTCTGCACAAGTGACGGAGAAAGTGGTAGGATAAGGGGCGGAGACATGTGCGCCCACAGGTCGTTCTAACATTGGATCTAGAATAGTTATGTATATAACAACGTTCTTGGCGTTCGACTTTTGCACTACAAACGTGGGTATCTTCTTGTGAAATCACAGAATGTAATGTTTTTGAAGGTGCCGAAATATCTTCTTGTTGAGGAAATGACTAAATTTGCAATCAATACAGATTGGGTCTTGTTGACCCGTACGTCACTAGCGGGTTAGGTAGTTTAACATAAGTCAAGACGGGCATATACAATTTTTTTTTGTTATTAGTAGTTTACTATACTGTGAACTGTATACTACAAACTACAAACTACCTGGGTGAGTTCTATTTTTAAAATGCTTAAATATCTGAAAAAAGGGGTTAATAAAATAAACATATTTTTTAAGCTCATGACTTAGATTTACATCTAAACACTTTGGTCGTTTTTTTTTTAAATAATTCCACACAAGAGTTCCAGCTGCTCATCCTTTTGGACACTCAGCTGTGCCAGATTTTAGACTGTTTATTTCTTCAAGTAAGCAGTAAAAGTAAACTTGCTGGTCATCAGCATACCAGTGATATTGACGAGCAAATGATTCGATTATTTTAGCGACATCATTTGTGAAGAGGACAAAGAGTAGGGGGCTCAGAACAGACCCCCGTGGTACTCCATATGAAAGAGTTGCATAGTTTGATTCGTGTTACCCCACCTTCACGGCTTGTAATCGATTCTGTAAATACGATGTCAGCCAATTATTAAAGCCACAGTTTAAACCAAAGGTTTATTCTAATCGTGTAATAAGAAAAACGTATCATAACGAATATGTCTGGAAAATCTTCAAACCTAAGTGTCTTATCGTATTGCTTTTAATTATTAAGGACGAACACTTACATAAGGCGCTGAACGTCACTTAATTATTTGTTCTATTGGTTGCTAACGCAAGCAATAAAACAAATAAGTTATCTGTAAATTCCATGCGGGTTAGAAAAATATCTAAGGTTTTCAAACAGTTTTGTATTACATACCGAAATGATTGAAAAGATGTGCAATTTTTGAAAACCAGTGAAGTCATTTTCGAGCGATTTACCTAAAATTAAAGTACGTATTTCATACAGAACTTACGGTCTAAGAACTTTGTCATCGGAAACCTTATAAATTTTCCTAACTACCCATGTAGTATTCATAGATAAATCGTTCGTAGTATTAATTACGTTAGCAGACTATAAATTTGGGTATTTTTTCGTGGCCCTTTTAACAATAATATTATTTCCACCTTAAAATTACACCTAGATTACTGGAATTCACAACCTCAAAACTTTACTCCAAACCAGTTATAATCCCGAAAAAGGCCGGGTACACGACAGATATTCTTAAAAATAAACAAAACTTTTCAGACCATACGTACTTTGTTTTTAATTGTAGTCATTAATTTACATTCTACGGTAAGAGTGCAGTAACGCTGTTTACACGACAGTCGGAAAATAGGGGAATGAACGTTTCGTTCGCAATTCAACCGCCATAATGCAATAGCGCTGTTTACACGAGAGGCGGTAAAAAGGAGAATGAACGCTTGGTTTTCCATTCTCCTGCCAGAGTGTAGTAGAGCTATTTACACGACATACGGTAAAAAGGAGAAGTCTGCATTTAAATAACTGATTTACTGCCGAAACTATTGATATGAAGCATATTGCACGTCAGTTCAAACAACTCCCTCTGCTGGTCCACGTCCTTAGACCCTGTGCTGGTGCCCCACTCCCGCATGTTGCTGATGAAGTCAGCCCCGGACTCCGTCGCCCTGTCCAGAGCACAGTACAAGACGGAGAGGGCCCCCTCGGCTTCTGTCTTCATAAGCTTCGTGATGGGGGCTAGCACAGAGTCCTTCCAGTCCTGGGCCATATTGGACGCTACAACGCCGGGATGCAGAGCGCTGCTGCGAATGGGTAGGGCGCGCGAGGAGAGTAGCCGGTTCAGGTGGCGAGAGAACATGAGCTGAAAAGGAAAGATGGACAAATCAAGTATTCACATAATATTTAAAGAAAAAGTGTTATGATTTTTTTTTTGTTTTTTTGGGAGACCAATAGTTTAAATAAAAAATTAAGTATATTAAATAAGTGATGTAAATTTGACCATTTACAGGTATTATATATAGTGAATGTAGTGATTTTCGAAGATATCAAAATAAAATTAAAAAGATAATTATACAAAATAAAGAAAAAATATTAATTTAACAGTTCAATGTAATTTGTTATGGAGTGTGGAAATGAAGGGGGTGAGGGGGGGGGTCGATCTAGTTTAAATATATGTGTGTGATTTTTTATTAATAAAAGAACAAGAAAAATAGTGTACATATATATAAAGAACTAACTAACCATCACGCAGTTTCCCCGCTGGGGTAAGCAGAGAGGACGGACCGCCAAACAACTCGATCTTGGCATACACTTCTTGCTTCATTCACTTTCATACAACGTCTCATACATTCTCTTCTGTTATTCCGACTTCTGACATGGCCCGACCCGAGTATTTGATTCACTTGATCGTGCCGTGTCTTCCTTTGTCGTCACCGGCTTCTTCTTGCATTCACATTCGCGTTATAAACACTCCTTTCTTCGTTCATTCGCTCTACATGCCCAAACCATCTAATCGTCCCTCTCTTAATCTTGCTGACTACGCTTACAACAGCCCTGCATTCTTTACGAATCTCAACATTTTTCACACGATCATACATGGTTTTACCACATATTCGTCTCAGAGATCTCATTTCTACAGCATTCTTTTTACTTTCATCCTTCCTCTGCCAGTTCCATACCTCACTACCATATATCAGGGTTGATATCAGCACTCCATTGTGGACTGCTAGCTTCGCTTCTTTGGACAACTTTTTGTTTGCGCCATCCGCGTTCAGTCCCCCTTAATGTAGTTTCCTGCATTCACCCTTTTTTCAATGTCCCTATCAGTCTTTCCAATTCTCGTAAACAAACTTCCCAAATACATAAACTCATCGACCTGCTCCAAGTATTCATTATTCACAACTATATTGCACACTGTTTTCGTATTCTCTCTTTCAAACACCATGACTTTAGACTTACTTACATTCATCATTAGCTCATTCTTCATACATAATTCGTTCATCCTATATATGAGGGACTGTAGATCTTCCATACTGTTAGCAATCAGCACCGCATCATCAGCATACAAAAGGCAACATATTTTCAGACTACTCATTTTTGCGCCCAAGCCCACCTCTTTCAATTCTTGCGTACAATTATCGATTTATAACCATGATGACATTACGCGGCCTTGCTTAACACCTTTTGTGATGTGAAAAGACCCCGTAAAATCACCGTTTGCCATAACACATGCAACATATCCCTCGTACAGAGATGCGATTGCCTGTATAAGATTTGTATTCACTCCATACTTGGACAACATCTTCCATAACTTTTACAAGTAGATCTACAAAAGCACAGAAAAGTTTTTGTTTTTTTGCCAGAAACTTCTCTGTGAGCATACGCAACGAGAAAATCTGATCCATGCACCCCCTTCCACTCATAAATGCACCTTACACATCCCATATTTTATCCTTTGTTTTCATTTGTACCCTTTCAATCAATATCCTATCATACATCTTTCCAACTGAACTTAGCTGGCTAATAGCCCTGTGATTTCCACATTCCATACGTGACCCTTTACCTTTGTATAGAGGTATGATCACAGCCCTTCTCCAATCTAATGGGGTGTAATCCCCCTCTAAACACTTGTTAAAAAGTTTGCATTACCATGTGAGAATTCTCCTTTAAAGCATTAAGAAGTTTTACTTAAGGCAAAGAATTTTGTCCGATCTGGTTAGTTTATTGGGAACTCGTAGTTGGAATATGACAACATGTATTTGAAAAACTCCTATTACCATAATAAGCTGTAATATTGCTTGTGTCGGGGTGGATTACTTAGTACATTAATTGAACACGCAACGCCTGGGTGGAAACCAAACCCATTTGTCAACTCAACCACTAACCGGATAAACTAAATATAACCAAATAATAATTAGTTATAACCAAACGAACTTAATATTGGCAAATTTCGTCGATTGTCGATTAATGTCAAATTTGTACTAAATTTAAACCTAATAACCCGTCGCATCCTCTTGTGCCACATAGTATTACAATTTTTCCGTGGGAAAAGTGAGGTGTTGATTTAATGCATTTCAACAACTCAAATTATCTTATTATTACTGATTATTATTCAAAATATATAGAACATTCAATGCTATACAATTATAACGCGGAAACTCTCGTCATACATTTGAAATCAATATTTTAACGTCATGGGATACCGCTAAAACTAGTAAGTGATAATGGACCACCATTTAAATCAGCCGTTTTCAAAAACTTTTTGTATGAGTGGCAGGTGATTTTCACACAAAAATGGCGCTATAGAAGTAATACAATTATTATTATTATATTGAACATATCACCACCAGCCCAAACTACCCGCAGTCAAACGATCAAGGTAAGAAAGAGTTCAGTAAAAATAGTAAAGAACATATTAAGAAAATACCTTAAATCCAAACCTGATCCGTATCTTGCTATGTTGCATTACAGAAAATGGATTAAATTGGATTTTTTCAATATACTTTAGCAAACTTTTTTAATCCGCATTTTAAAAAAAAACATGAAGGTTAGTGTTTACAAAAAAAAATTAACTGCGCTCAACATCAGATTTTTTTTTTTGAATTTTTTTCTAGCGTGTTGAAGAAAAATGTTCAAAGGATATTTTGGAGATATTCAATATTTAATTTTTTTTTTATATATCCTTCAAATCTTTATTTTTTGGATCCATCCCTATTATTACAAGTTTTTTTTTTTACAGTAACTCCACACAGGAGACCAAGGAGGAAATAATTTCCCTCAAGGCCTATATCATCTTTGGGGACGCTGTGTGGAGGATTTCCTAGAGGATAGGAAGGAGTGAACCTGGATCTTGAAGAGACCCATGTTATAGGATGGAGGAAACACAGAGGCCGGCAGATCATTCCACAGCCGAGCTGTTGAACACAAGAACGAGTCGTAGAAGCGACCCGTTCTCATGTGACAAATGTCAACCGTGTGCAAATGTTGGGCGCGCGTTTGGCGTGTTTCCCGACTATGCACCGGTGCCGAAGGGATCAATGACGCTAGTTCCTCGGAGCATCTTCCATTAAAATACCGGTAGAACAAGGACAGCATTCCCACCCGACGTCTGTGCTCAAAAGATTGCAACCCATTTGTTAAGATAGGCGAATCTATCAAACGGACCGCCCGTTTCTGCACAGAGTCAAGGTTTTTTTTCAGATATTTTGGGACTCCCGACCAGAGGTGGCTGCCAAATTCTACAATGGGGCGCACTTGCGATTTGTACAGGGTCAGCAGTTGTGTACTATTAAAGTATCTGCTGTTGTTAAGTAGTTGACGACATTATTAAGATATTAATACAAAAACTTTAAATTCTCTCAAATGGCCTAGAAAATGTATTAGATTTGACAGTTCTCTCAGCTACTGGAACCGTCTTTCTAATGCGGCACCTAGCGGAAAAAATCGTGCGAAAACAACCCATTGCAAGTGACTCTGTTTTGTAACCCGGTCCTCCGCAGCATGGCGCTAATGAATCATTTGCGGTCGATTTTTCTTACCTTTGGGTCATAACTAGATTCGACAACAGATGGGGTAAATTATTCATATTTTGCAAAACTGAAAGGTAAATCATTTTCAATTGTGTGAACCAATTTTATGAGAATATTTTTTAGTGTATTTTACTATCGTCCCTCCGCGGTTCAGACTTTCATGAAATATCCTTCTTATAATGATTTGTATGTTAGCACTATAAATACACTTAGCTAGTGATTACTGAACATATTGTAATCCATAGGAGGGTGATTTATTCCTATTACATATATATAATGAATGGAATATTTACGCCAATACGTGCACATATTATAATGAAGTGAATACTAGAAGAAGTTGGTGACGCCCGATGAAGACATGGCATAACCAAGTGAATCAAAAACTCCGAGTCGGGCCATGACAATAGGCGAAATAGCTAAAGACCATGAATGATACAATGTAAGAATTTGAAAGAAGCAAGGAGTGTGTGCCAAGACAGAGATGTGTTGCGGTCTACCCTCTTTACCCACTCCTGCGATGAAACGGTGTGATTGCATAACGTTTATATTGTTTGGTGGGTATCAATTGTTGGTCAGTTGTTTTTTTTTTACTTGTGATAGCTGTTTAGTCTATGGAAGACGTCGCCAAACATTATCAGATATTATCAGTCACGTGGTTGGTTGGCTGGATTAATTAGACGTTTCCTGTCTCTTTCTAACTATTGGGTATGGCCTTCGTCTCCGCATTCTAGCCTCTGAGAGTTCAGTATGTTAAAACTTGCTCGCTAGTCAATATTATCAAGGTGTAGGCAATTCTCTAGGGTTATAATTCTTTGTAACAGATTTTCATCATCCGCAAATAGTTAAAACAATCATGCGGAGAAACGGCGTGATGGTCAGTTAGTTAGCAAAGAGTAAAAAATATATACATACATTTGTGGAATATAAAAAATAAGAAAAGTAAAGGGCCAAGGTTGGACTCTTGAGGAACACCTGAGTTTGTGGGAAAGTGTGTCGAGTTAAAATTGCCATACGTAACGTATTGTCGTCCATTTGATAAATAACTTTAAAATAAATTCAGTAATTTAACTGTAAATTGGTCGAGTTTAATTAGGAGTACAAATAAGTCTAGTGTGAATAAAGCCTTTGCGAAATTACTACAATGAGGCTTCAGGGGCTAAACGGGTGGCTTTATTTTTAGATGCTTGTAATCTTTTCATGAAACATTTGATAGCGTGTTCCCAGACGGAGCTTAGAGTATAGGTCAGAAGCATATCGATCGTACAAGGACCGCGACAAAACGTCATTTTGGGGCTTCCAGGCCTAAATGGGTGGCTTTATTATGATATATTTTTTAATGCTGCGTAAAGCACTGCTGTATATACTCACTTGAGCCAGCTTGGAATGCGCGTAGGCCCCGATGCGGTGGTAGCACTTTGCCATATTCATGTCGGCCAGCTGGATGCCGCCCGTCACGCCGTGCACAGACGAGGACACGTTCACCACGCGAGAGTTCTCGCCCCTGTCTCTCCCGCCTCGCTCCAGGCAACCCACGAGGTTGTGCGTCAACAGGAAGTGACCTAGACAAGAACACCATTATAGATATTACGCAGTGCAAACCAATCGGATAGTCATCAACCAACCACCTACCGAGTAAAAAAGAGAGAATAATTGAGGGCAAAGATTTATACATTTTTTGTGTAAATGCTGTGACTGTTGTAGATGCTTTGAATGTTGTGTATTTGTTCATTTCTTTGCCGGAAGGTTTTTCCATGTAAGTTATCTGCCTTAGTTGACAACGTCTGTTCTGAGACGGTGATATTGTTATGAATGTTGCAAATGTTGTAAATATTTCGAATGTTGGCAATGTTGAAAATGTTGCGAATGGTGTGAAGGTCGCGAGTGATGGAAATGGTGAAAATTTTCACAAATGTTGTAAATGCTTGCCTAGATAGTTGGCTGCCAGTTTGGTCTCAAAGCCGTCCTCTGTCTCCTCGTACCCGCCGAAGATCTGCCCAGCGTTGTTGACCAGCACGTGAATGGCGGGATGTGCGCTGCGCACGGCCGAGGCGAACTCCCGGACGGACTGCATGGAGGACGTGTCCAAGATTAGCGCCTCCACGGTGCCTAAAGGCAAGCAATCAGACAGTCAGATAGTCAACAATCCAATCTTAGAACACTATATTATAAACTGTCGTGTCAGATAGTCATATAGTCAGAGAGTCAGTCAGTCAGTCATTCAGACGGTCACACAGTCATACAATCGAACAATCCAACAATGCAACGATCACACAATCAAACAAACGAACAATCAAATAATAGGCGGAGCTAACAGTGACATCACTATTTCGATTAATCTTTACTACTTCCTTTTTTCCATTCAAAATTGTGAACGCAAATTGTGAAATTTGTGTGTTTCTATAAACAAGTTAAAAATAATATTGCTTTATGGCTAAGATTATTTGTGACATTTTCCTTTTATTAACTTTTTACACAATTTTTTTAAATAAATAAACAAAAACTGCTTTTTGCGCTTACGTCTAAATGTTTCTGGACTCCGCCTGCCAAGCGAATTTTATACCTATTACCCACATTCGTGCTGACATAAGACACACAGCTTGTTGTAATATATTTATATTCTCTTCGTAAAATTCGAACGAAATCACGCACTCCTTATGCAGGTGGCGAAAAGGTTGGAATTCCCAGTTCCCATTTGAGAAATATGAGAATATCCGAAAAAGGGTTCGTACGTACGAAAACATTTTTATGGGTCTAATACTTTATTTTTTTCTAGGCTTATAAAAAGACTCGCCAAAAATGCCAGTTTAGACAAAAGGCCAAGGAGTGTTCTACTCGCAGTATTTAATTAAATCATCTACGGTATATCTAGGCCATCAAATTTTCAAACCGAAAACACTTGATTTTGCATAACTTCGCGTGTTTATGTCCATGCAATGGAATACCAAGTAAATTGTGTTAATATTATTATAAAGATACGATAGTTTATGTAAATATTATTACCGTTGTTACTGATGTAATAAAATGTTTCGTGTGGAATTTGCAGTTTGGAAATGCAATATAGACATATGGTGAACTAACGTCAGTGGGTGGAACATATGTTTTTCAAATTTGCTAGACATGGATTTCCCCAATTTCGTGTGTGATTATTATGAGGTAAAAGGAAGTAGGGTAAAGTTAAATAAATTCGGGTTAGCATAAAAAAATGTGATTCTCAAAAAATATTCAAACACAACGTAAAAAGTTGGATTAAAAGTAATGATAAGGCATTTACCGGTGCTCGCTCACAAATTTTAAATTATTGATTCAACGATTTACATAGCATATCTCGATATAAGTGAATAGTCATGGGTATTTTAAAATTATAAAATAATTTGAAAAATTACTGCCTCAACACAGGCTAGCCTAGTGAGGCGGGTTATGTGAAACTTCAACTATAACTGTTATTACATTATTTTCTATTTTACTTTATGAACCACTGTACACTACATTATTGCATTATACATATCTTTTAGTTATGATTAAATTTAATTACAATAAAGATATTATTATTATTATTATTATTATTAAAGGAAAGCGGAAGGTTTGGAAAGCTCCTAGCTATTCACGTTTGGTCATTCATCGTGGGTAAAGCAATTTGGAGGAACGTTTTGATTCTGAATGGTAATCTTTCACCACAGCGATACTGAGAGTATCTACCACTCTGGAACATAGCAAATAGGTATGCTATGTATCAGTGACGTATATTGCTCTATGACCAAAAGCTCTGCGTAGTTTTTCATGCTCGAGTATGAATTTTGCATTGAATATTTGAAAATAGTCAGTTTATTGGCATCTTCCGATGATTGTTGTGGCAGGAAGAATGAATGATCATACCTACAAGTTCCTTACCAAATTCATGAAAATAATACCTTTTGATCAGAAATTTGTCGCATCCTTCCATTTTTTGTTAATTTATTACAATGGTTCTTTTTTTCCTGGGGTAGGAACAGCTTTTAAATAGTTTTGGATTGCACTCCACTGCTATATATAATTTTACATGAATTATATGAGAAAAAATATAAATTAAAGATATTTTTGACGATTTTTGACGTTTTTCGACGTTTTTGACGTTTCTGACGTTTTTCGACGTTTTTGACGTTTTTTCACGTTTATGACGTTTTTGACGTTTTTTCACGTTTATGACGTTTTTGACGTTTTTTTTACTTTTTTGACGTTTTTTGCCTTTTTTAAAGTTTTTTGACCATTTTGACAATTTTTTCTATACGACTTAGCTCGATTTAGGGCTTAATTTGGTATCATTTGACAATATTTGACGTTTTTGACGTTTTTTGACATTTTTGACGTTTTTTGACGTTTCTAGACGACTTAGGACGATTTTGGGCTTAATTTGGCTTAATTTCCTCACTACCGGGATCAGGACCCGCTATATCTAGATACCTAGTCGAGGAATCACGAACCGGGGTCATCAAATAATACGTACAAAAAGGATAAAAAATAGCAGAAAAAAAACATTTTCATACCTTTGAGTCCCTCCTTTTGAAACACCTCTCCCATAGTCTTGCAGCTATCCGGGTTCCTCACCCCGACCACCACATGCATCCCCCTCTCCACGAGTCCTCTGACCACGTGGTACCCCAGTCCCCTCCCCCCACCCGTCACCACCGCCACGCAGCCCGCCTTGTCGGAGCAGTCGATCGCCTTCTGTCTGCCTTTGAAGTACATATCCTCCATCACAGACTTGACGCAGTCGAGGTAGTACAGAAGGGACACCTTGGCGCGCCAAGCCAGTTGGGTGAACATCGCACCATTTCCCGTGACCCAGATGATGAGGATCAAGGAGATCAATTGGAAAAAGATGATGTTATAGTACATATTTAACTCCATGGTTGCTAGTTCCAAGCGTGTGGCAACTTGGTTAAACAGATTTAGTTAGCCGAAATTTCGTGATTGAATCACCTTGTTTGCTTTTGATGGTATTTCTGGTAGCAGAGATTTTGTGGTTGAATCACTCTGTTTGCAGCAAACAATTGTTCAAGTTTGATGATAGTATTTCTACCTAGCAAAGTTTTGTTACTGATAAAAACATCTCATTTACATTGAACAATTGTTTAATTTTTATCATGATTTTGGATGATATTTCCAGTAGCAGAGTTTTGGTATTTGAATCACTATGTTTGCATTGAACAATGGTTCAACTTTAATATAGTTTTGGTATGTTATTTCTTGCTAGAAGAAATTTCCTGATCACTTTGTTTTCCATAAACAACTGTCCAGTTTTTAATGATGGTGATACCAGGAATGTCTGCAGTCGACAGATTGCGAAGAAATTTACAACTAGCAAGATTGAATCACTCCGTTTGCAATAAACAATGGTCCAAAAATTTATATTATTTTATTTAGTTTCTTCGTACCATTTATAGAACTATGATATCAATGATATCAGTATTAAACTGCAACAAGTACGAAAAAATATTTGACTCCTTGAGAGCCGAAAAACCAGTTTGAAAATCTTTAATCATTCAAACGTACCCGGTTTTATACAATAAGGAACTCCAGTCCATTTTTTTATGTATTTGTTTAATGTGAAGGTTCTAACTTAATTTAAGGTTTTTATTTTTTGAATTTCGTTTTCAGAGTTAAAATAACTGTTAAAGTTTCAATTTTTTAAAACCTACCAAAACGCACAAAATATGTGTCTTGTTTGGTGTGACGTCACACGAATAGTCAGATTGGTGGTTCAATAGGCGGTAATCGTTATTGCATGCATTCCATACAAAAAATTTGTACCCAAATTTATCTGCTTTTAATTGAAGGAAACATTGTAGAATATCAACATCTCGTCACTATTGTAGGTGCATTGCACCAAAGTGCATAAATACATTCATATCCACAGCTGATAAACAATTTACCAGCGTTACAAGAAAGTCGTTGCTACGAAAAAAATTGAGTCAAGCGCCCATAGCTCAGATTTGATCCAACTTTTTTAAGACCTAAACTGGACTAGATATACGTATTATGATACCGCCGCATATCGGATATATCGATACCGGGTCCACAGATATTAGCGTTCTGACCGTTCCGAGATATTAATATAGATATTTTGGTATTCATATCTATTGAATACTGATTTAATTATAATATTTTGATAACACCGTTTTTATGAAAATCACCTCAAAGACGTTGTACAAATGTTTTTTCCCAATGCTGTATTTTTTTTTCATTATTTAAATTCATTACGATACTAATACTATACTTTTTTTTTAACAATGGTTGTGTAGAGAAGCGGAGTGTACATATTGCGTTCAGATGATTATCTATTTATATAGTAATGTTTCCTAAAGTGTCACAAGATGCGTAAAATAATTAATAGTAATTAAAAATAAAATGGTTTACGTGATAATATTACAGAATTGGTGGCTTACTTAATAGAAAAAATAGAATGCATAGCGACATGTTTTGATTTAGAAGTTAAAATCATAACATAATATATGTAATGTACAATGTGACGTAGGATATTTAACTTATAGCATAATTGTATTAGTGGTATGTGTTGTTTATCTTATCACTAACTATAGACAGTCTATCATATCGCTAATAAGTACTGGCGTTACTGACCGTTCTCGATGTATTCGTTATTCATCGTTATCTAATATTAATAAATCTTTGGTATCGCCGAAATTCCAATAAAAATTATTCCTTCGGTATCAACAATGAAAAAAACTATAAAAATATGTAGTAATGACAAAACATGAAAAATATTACGAAATTTTAAACCGTTATGTCCCAGACACTATTAGGTCTAAAGAGACCATTTTTATTTCAAATTGTAGGAAAATTTTGTCTACTTTAAAAAGTATTGAAAATCGACAAAACTGACGAAAAGTCGAAAATTTCGCTTTATTTTTAATCTCGACTATAAATCCGGAGGTTGCGAGTTCAACTTCCAGCGTGCGCAGGTAAATTTAATTTAATTAATCTGCGTCGTTCTATTTATATATATATATTTGTGGCGCGTTCCAAAGTGAAAGACACTTGAAATGGCTTTATCCGTGTTTAGTGACTAGATCTGAAGAGCCCTACACTTTTCTACCTTCTTCTTTCCCATCGCCTACCCCTCCCCATACCTTTTACCCTCACAACATACCCCAATAAGGAATACCATAGTCCCACTGGCTTCGGACAGTTGGGACTCTTGTACGGTATTCGCATAAAAAAAGTGAGAGTGTCAGAAGAATTCGAAATATTAAAAAAAACCTTATCAATATCCAACGTGAATAACATAATTCCGACAGACTAATATATCAATATTAGTTACCACAAAAGAACAGGTATGATACAGAACTATTCCAGATGCTCACAATGCTCGAGGACATAATACCTTTCTGGATAGAATTTTTTGGATGCGATTTTAAACTTTAGTGTTTTGATTTATGTATGAAGGGGAAAATTTGAATCGCTTGCATTGATAACACATTAGATAACATTTTGTATTTCGTGAATAGGTGCCACTCTGACGGTTTACGAAACAGTTTTCTACGCATGCGCCTGTCATGGACTTGACAAAGAAACTTTACAACCGTTTTGCCAAAGAAATATGCTAATATTAATAGGTTTGAAACATTGAGGTACCTTTAATGGATTGAAATAAAAGTAAGTATATTATACATTATAAGAAATAATGGGTTTGAGGTATCATTAGAAATCCCTTCCTTCCAGAGTCACCGAAGAAATAATCACCAAATAAACTGCCGCCAATGGCATTGTTGTAATGTGGAAGGGGTATAAATTATCACCTAGACAAATTTGTTAAAATTGCTATGAATGTATTAAATACTACGCAAAAACTCTTAAGTAGTCGCAATAAATAAACAATGATTTTACGAAAGAAATAAATACTGTAAACAGCGAAACTATAAGTAATACGCATGATAAACAGTGGGTATAACTCTTATTTAGTTATAGCTGAGCTCAAAAACTGCGCAAGTGATGTCAGAAGCAGTGGTACCAACAGAACTTGGTGTTTTGATACAGTTTGGTATAGTTTTTAATTCACTTTTGTATAACGATTTATGAAATCTAAGTATAATTATTGATAATAAAAGTAAGATGTTCAGAATCGGCGTTTGCTGATCCATACGAATATATTTTTTTAAGGCCATAATATTTTTCAATGGAGTTCCTTATTCTATTTCGAATCGTTTCCATTCGACCATTGATCTATTCCCTTCGATTTCGAATAGAAAGGAAAGTGAGAACTAATACAATTTGTCATTTTGGCATACATATCCTGACATACACGAATATAATTAGAATACTAATTGTGATATAATTTTTTTAAGTAAATAAAAAATTATGTATATTTTGAACGTACATATCAAATATATATTTTTTAAATTTAACTACTTAAAGATTACAATAATTTCAGGATTGGGTCATTCAAATATTAACTTGTACCTAGACTTCACGCAGAAGGTAATACTTTTTCAGGTATAGTAGATATGTTCAACTGCACGGAATACAAATGCAAAAAGATTATTATTGCATACATCCTCAACAATTATCAATAAGATATGTGTCTAAAGTTTAAGTATTTGAATTTCAGATGTGTTTTGCATATTCACTTCTGTTGCTATTTATATGGAATGAGACAAATTAAATATTTAGTTCTACAACTCCAAAATTTCCATTACATGCTTTCTTACTGTTACATTATTATATTCTATATTATATCACACAGTTAGCGCCTATGTGGGTTCCCATTTCTTTAGAATTAATATTTTAAACAATCACAAATGTGTGTAAAAAAAATATTATTATTATACATTGTGTTATTTTTTATAAAAATATGGTAAAAACGGGGAAAAATGATTATCTCAAAAGAACAGATTTTGACTTGTTACAGTTTAATACTGGGCCATCGATATGTGCCGTTACGGGTTGATTGTTCCGTTCTTACGAGCAGAAGAACATCGTGTAATATATATTATATCGAACTTCTTCTGGGAGTGATTATTCCAAACAGTGTCTGAAACAAAAACAATACTTTTATATTAGAAATTTGTACAGAAATAAATAGAGCACAATAAAGAACAGAATAACACAGATCCATTGCTTGCATGCACTATGTTTCAAAGATATTGTTCGACTTCAGAAAAGAAAACTCCACCCAAAATTGTGTGGGTGTGTATAGTTTCAGGTACATATTATCAATTAATTTTTTATCGTATTGTTAAACGTTATTTTTTTTTCGAGTCAGGCGGTCGCGACAAACTTTCGCTTCGCCGAGTTATATTTAAAAAATAATATTTGTTGATTTTTTTTTCGTAGAGGTTGGGGTAGGGTTTAAAAATTATACGATGTTACACGAACGTTTGTCGTTTATTAATTTAAAAAATTATTACTGACATACGCTCCTTGCTTCATCCACATTCAAACACATTTTTTAAATTTATTCTATCACAATTAGTTACCGGCGACGGGTAAAATCTAGTCACATAGAAATATACTGGTTTTTGCTTTATTTTATTCATCATTACGTTTTCTAAAGACAGTCTGTTTTACAATGTGAAAAATAGGATCCCCTCTCAGAAATAATTGTGATGTATTACTAAATGTTTATGAACATGCTTTTTTTATGTATTACGTAATAGAATTAGAAACAAGATTTAAAATCAGACATATTTCATAAAATTACACAATTCTAATATTTTAGAAAATACTAAATAAAGCAAAAGTCACTGTCAAAATCCTATACATTTTTTCATCCAAAAGGCTAAACTTTTGTTTTAGTTAAAATAAACTGCTATGAAATGTATTTAACAAACAATACGGAGATCACAGAGGAACAAATACAGAAATAACCAACTGTCCAAAGTAAATCTGAAAAACAGTGACATTAGAAAAAAAAACCTCGATTTAGTCACTCAATGGAATGTAATCCGTCTTCCAGGGAGATTTTTGTATACGGGAAAATACATCAAATCTTATTTGTTCAGGGGGAACTGCAAACTGAGTTTTGAACGTTACGGTTTGATTTTTGAAACATAAAAAATAAGTTTTATCGTTTTAGGTGCAACAATATATGTTCTGAAATAAAAATCTTACAACTTAAAGTAAACATAACATTGCTCGGGACTTTAAAAATATTTAACTTATTATTTATTTTATTTACGTTATTTTCCCGTTGACGAAATTATTCAAATATCATTATTTTAAAGCCGTTCCATCAGCAATAAATCAAAATAATAAGGACTTGTGTCTCAGTATACTCAAGAATATCATCAGTCAGCTAATGGGTTTCTACCATAGGGCAATTTGGCGAACGTAAATATCTCTCATAGCTAGTTTAAAAATCAACGGAAATACCGGGCCTAAGCTATAAATGTGAAATATTATGGCTACATGATCATTCAACATACGGTTGAATAGGCACACTCTTCAAAAATGATATAAACATATAAATAATCCAAAGTTTAAAAAAATGCTAAGGTGTCTAAACATACTGTCTTTTAAGTAATTTATATACTTAAATATGATAGTTTTTATCTTTAAAATGTTTAACGGCCAACAAATTTCTGAATTCTTGTGAAAAATTATAAACATCAACACAGACATAACCACTCTACAACAAGAAGAAATGAAATAAGGCTCCCCTTTCGAAAGAAAACAAAATCGAAAAACTCATAGAGCCAAGAAGATCTTCCAAAAAATATCGGCCAATACAAAAGAAGAGGAAAATCTTTTGAAATTTAAGAAGGAAGTGACTAAATAAGTGCATTTTTTTATGTCGTAATTTATAAAGTTTGAATTGTAATTCTTAATTGTATATTGTGACTTAAATTGAAAATATGTTTATGTGTAGATATTATGTTATTAGAATACATGTATCCAATGTACATGTCAATACCTTAGTTAAATAGGGAACTAACTCAAAATACCTCATTTTGAGAAAACTGGATTTGAAATCTATTGAACTAAGAATGTGCTGATTTCATTATAATTCCATAAGGAATTATCTTATTTTACTACATAATTAGGATGAATTATACTTATTTTTTTAATTAAATATGAAAAGGGAGACTTTCTTTACCATTTTGCATCATTAACTCAAAACCCAGAAATTTTGAGTTATTTCCTTATTGAACTAATGTGTTCTATTTTAAGTTAAATAAATAAATATTAAAGTCATTAATATTTTTACGAAAAAAAGCCTAGCCTGATAACCTAATCTAAACTAACCAAATTTTTTTTTCATACTTTTAAGTGTTTTATGTCACTTTTTAAAAATGAGGCTATTCTTTCGTGTGTTGATTTATCCGGTCACCCAAAATTAGATAGTACAAATGGCGCTCATGCATGATATAAACTCTATAAAATATACCATGGATTTAGTTTGAATAGCACCAGTTAAAAAAATATAAATGTTTTTAATTTTTTAAAAGCCATATTAAATCGGAATTTCACCAGAAACTGCTTCAAAGTTTGAAATAATGCAAGGAGTAGGTACCATTTTTGATTCTACAGAAACAGAATATATTGGTTTTTTTCCCGGATAACAATTAGTATTGATATAAAAATAAAATAAATTACTTACCTAAAAAAACTGCAATAGTTGGTAAGCAGATTTTTTTAAATTCACACGATAACTATTAAATTAAAACCTTTTTTGCTGACCATGAAAAAACACGCAGATTCATCAGGAAACCCGTAAAGGGTTGTATTCCTTAGTGATGAGTGGTGGTAGACAACCACAACCGTGCCAAACCGATAGACAAACAGAAATGATGGTGATGGTTAAACAATGTAGTGTATTGATTAGGGAAGTATGAATCGAGGAACCGACATAACACCGATTTGGTTATTGTTTAGGTCGCAGACAAACGCACTGGTTTTGATGGGCGGCAACCGGCCGGTTATTTCAACGAGGTGACACATGCGGCATGCACCGGCTGCCGGCCGGTTTCCGCAGTATTGTGCGGCTACTATACAAGTCGGCTACGCGTTCGCGCTCTAATTCGAACCCATACAAAATATCGAATGTTATTTCTTACGGAATTAAAAAAAAAACACGTACACGTTAATCCCGATCTCCCGATGACAAACTTCAAAGTAGATTATATTAAAATGTCGCCGCATTTGTGAAATCAATTGTTGTTATTTGGATGGAAAATTAACAAGGAACTCCTGCCTTTTTTAATCAATAATGACGTTCTAACAAAAATACAAGTTTTTTTTCTAATGTTAGTCTTCATGATTAAAATTATATTTTTCAAAGTTAGCCAAAACGCTTCAAATCTACGGCCGGTCGGTTTTGAGTAGATTTGAGGTTAGAATATCAAATGTCAAAATAAGGATGAGCAAGGCTGAAAGAATAACTAAACATAAGGCGATCCACCGGCTAAAATTCCAACGAAATCACACGTTCCTTATCCAGGTGGTGACAAGGTTGAAAGTCCCGCTTAACATCGGCCGCATGTTTCGATTTACACAAAAAAACCATCACCAAAACGCATGTTTTATTCTATTCTGTAAAGCTCAGACATAATTATTACAATGTTTTACGGTCATATTCTAAGAAACTTAATTTACCACAATGAACAATACGTCAACATCGGAAAAGGGGTTCGTAAGTAGGAGAGTTTGCGCTTTAAACATTTTTTTAATGCCTGATACTTTATTTTTTTCTAGTCTTATAAAAATACACACCAAAAAATACTCGGTTTAACAAAAGGCCAAGGTGTGTTATACTTGCAGTATTTAATTAAAACATCTACGATATTTCTAGGCCATCAAATTCTTAAACTGAAAACACATGATTTTGCATTACTTCGCATTGCATCGCCATTAGTAATAGAATTATGTACCCTTTTAGAAACTTTTACTCAAAGAATAATAATAGTACTTAATCTTAAGGCGATCGCTTGTTTCGCAATCGTCAAAATCATGAAAATGGTGTTTTTTTGCTTTGAAAGTTTGATTACCTATAATTATTCTAGGTTCTTCAGTAAATTACTGTGAATGGAACACATCCTTGCCCCAAATTTAACCGAACATTTTTTTAATATTTGTTTCTTTATAAGCCTAGAAAAAAATTAAGAGTGAGGGCTGTAAAAATGGTTTGATATCCAGGATCTCCCACTTAACAACAATTTATCTAGTTTTGTTTTATTGCGTAATGTAGAAAAAATTATTACCCATTAGATGACCGTGAAACATTTTGAATTTTAGCCCTAAATATAACAGCATAACATAAAATACGTGTTTTTAATAAAATATTTCTTACGTAATATCGAACAGGTACCCGGGGTTCATACAATTTTCAACTCTATAGTTACTGAACGTTAGGACGTATTTCAATGTTCCACTTCTATACCGAGTTAGTTCACGCCCAACTTCGGTGGCGAATAGACGTCTTTATAGTTCGCGTCGCTTCGTTCCGTGCTACTTTTTTAAGATCAATATAGTTTACGCGCAATCGATTTTGAGATTCCCGAGTGATATAGTATAATGGGCAACAAAGGAAATAAAAAAGTGGGTCCACTCAGCGGACTAAGGAAGAGAAAAGTCAACGCTGGAATGTTTGGGTAAGTTCCAATCATCTTTATTTATTATTTAAGCCCAAATTGGGATTTACACATAATTACCGTTGCTAGAAATAGTTCATTTAAATATTCTCAGAAAATTTGAATAAATTTTTATTTCATCAATGTATTTTTTTACAGGTAACTATATCAACCCGTAAAAAAACAACTCGTAAAGAAGTCGCTGATAGTTCCCGGAGAACTTTTAACTGTCAATGAAAATGTACAGGTAAGCTGGAACATATTACCTACCCGCTTTTAAAATTGTATTATATTATAATACTCATTTCAATATTGAAACAACCATGAAGTATCTTTGTCAATACGTTTGGAATAACGCAATTTCCCAAAACATCGTCTTTGTTATTTGACGGCGGGTATCAATTTTAGTTTAAAATCATTCCACTTCGCGCGCATTCCAAACCGCCGCACAGTGGTCACGATAAAAAATTATGAAATCGTCAATTATTTGGTTATCTTGAATTATTTTAATTTTTCATAAAAATTGAATGTAAATTACTTTTTATGGATTTAGCGTTTATTTTTTGATGAACGTGCATTTATAATAATACATTTTTAACAAAAACAACACGTAACAACAAATAAGTGCAAAAGTAATGAAACATGTTTTAATTGCAGATCGAATGTAACAAAGAAAATAATGCACCGCCACAAAATTTCAATCAAAAACGAATATCTTCATTAGATGAGACAGAAGACACGGATTTTAAAAACCATTCTCTTGCGGTGAGTTATTATTTATTTAGATCTTAAAATTAAATAAACTTACCAGTACTAAAAAAAAATTATTAATATGTAGGTAATATTAGCATATTAAAAAATATTTGTTTATGTAAAATTTATTACGTGCATAACTTGTTTAATAAAATGTTACTTTACGAAACGTGTACAAAATTAATTAAATGTGTTTTAATTGCAGATCGAATGTGACAAAGAGAACATGACACCGCTACAATTTGTTTATCAAAAATCTTCTTTTCAGGAGATAGAAGAAAGTTCCTAATGGCCTAATTAGGTAAACACTGGATAAATAACTAAAATCAATGTAAAAATATGTATATAAATAAATAAAATCTTAATAAATACTTTTAAAAAGAGTGAAGTAACCAATAAAAAGAAGGCAAAATAAGTAACTTGTAAATGTCTATCTATTTATTATGTAGTTGTGTTCCTATAGTTTCTTCTTTGTAATAAAACTCATAAATTGTTAGTAAACAGGCGCACGGTGGGAATGGACATACTATCAGAACTGGAAGTTGAAGGGGATTTGTTTTGAAGCCTATTACGGGATAATTCTACACTTTTATCTACATCATATTCCAATACTGTTATATTGAACGTAAACGTTAAAAAAATGTTTTAATAACAATAATAAACTAGATAATATTGTCGTTCTTTACTGGAGTTTTTCTATGTATTTAAATAATATTAAAACAAAATAAATTAATAAAACAAAAATATATTATTTCGTTATTTTATGTTTCACGACTTTACCAAGCGTATCCACTGTGTTATTTTCGTTATAAGAGGCGGGTACGTCTTTTCGGCGACCTTTCTTCTAATTGGTTAAACGATACGGGCGATCTAGTCCAAATACGCCCCATTATGAATTTTGTGGTGACCGGTGGATGGCCTTAACATTATCATAATATCTGTATTTACCATGTTTGACCATCCGGTTTGCCCATGAATTTCCTTATTTCTTTAACAATAGTTTTTTTTAATAGAATTTCGCCAAAACTACAAAATTACAGATTTAAATTACAAAACAAAACCGATAAATAAAAACTTCCATCCAAATCCAAAATCAGAATTCACGCGAACGAGACCCGTGACGTCTGATGTTGACAATTCAATGGTACCAACATACTTAACGGGATGTTTCGGTGAGATGGTTTTTTAATCACTTTTAAATAAGGTTTTAAACGTAAGTATCAATTATACATAATAAATCTTAATATTATTTTAATCAAAATATTTTTTTTCTTTTGTTCTTTATATCAGATTGTTATAATTTATTTTCGTATGTTTTTTTAAGAATTTTATTGATGAAATATATACCACCGTATAATTGTGAATAAATATTATTAAGCAATTGTTTTCAAATGTATTGCCATCGCGGTAGTTGATTTTTGAAAGCGACACGTTATCCGCCGCCAGGCCGGCCGGCGCTGGCTACTCTGCCTGTTTGCATAATTCCCGGTACGGTCCTGATCAGGCGCCGGTGTGTCACCGTGCGTATATTTCCATACAAATTTGCACCGGTGTGTCTATCAGTAGTGTTAGGAGACTACATTTTGGTCATCAAAATAAATATCGATAGGAGTTTTTAAAATATTTTTTCTTAAACTTAACCTGCCCTTAGGAAACATAACTTAACCTAATCTATCTTTTTAACTTAACTTAATCTAACTATACATAACCTAATATAACTTTTTGACCCCAGCAAAAAATTGAAAAATGATTTTTGCTATGTTTATTGACCAGATCTAAATAGTTACTTTCCGAGATTTCTATTCCCCACGCTTCTTCCATCAGCCTTCAGTTTTAAAAAACTTATTTTTTAAATTTTTTGCAAGCATACGTTATGAAGAAAACATAATTCAAATATGGTTTCGATTATAAAAAGTTCGACTAATTATTAAAACTCATATTTCGATTTGGCGCCATCACTATTATTGTATCTTTATCCCGTTTGCTTTTTAATTTCTATGAAGAAAAGGGAGAGGAAATAAGGTTATAATTTCTTCATGCATTTTATAAATACATATATTTATTATATTATCTGCCTTAGTAGAACTTTTTTTATTATAATAATCTTCATCTCTTCGTCTTATCTGTACTTCCGAGCAGGTTCTTGATGCTCTCGTTAAATCCGAGTAGCTGTTTCGCCTCCCGACCTCTTCGCGTTCCGCATCTTCATTGGAGTAACCTCTTATCTGGTAAGCATCTATCTAAGGCTGCTCTCTGACGGTCCGGTGAGGAATGAACATTTCACTCTTTACTGCAGACACTGCACAGAAAAGTCAAGTTTGCTAAAGTAAGGTAACGGTTTGCAACACAGTTCATTGTGGGACTTTTCTGCGAAGTGTCTCCAGTAACGAGTGAAATGTTCATTCCTCACCGGACCGTCAGAGAGCAGCCAAAGTAAGTATCTCTTTTACTGATTGCGAAATTTCGTGGCAGAAGAGCAAGAATCTTCAACTGTTTCTGACAGAATATCTAAAATATTTTTGCTTCTCTTGGGCGCAGCAATCTCTAATTGATTTTCTGTAGTTTACTTCACTTTTTTTTAGCGAATTTTGCCAAATATTCAATTGACTTGATAGATTTTTGGGTTATTTTTTTTTCAATTCTCTGGAGTTTCTTGGGTGTGGCAGTGTCTAGCAGCGTTGAATCTGTATTTTTTTTGTATTTCTTTTCACTGCATGGCTCAGATTATGGTGTAATTTATTATTATAGATTCCGATGAGATTTCTTCAGTTTTTTTGACTTTCTTGGGTGTTTCTGTTTTTAACTCTGAAATTTCTCTAAGTTTCTTTACTTGGTTAGTAACATCGCATGCTTGTAAACCTTCTGGAACATTCTCTGTAACGGATTATTTAGAATTCTTAGATTTCTTCGGAGTTTTAGTTTATTCTTCAGTATTAGCTGAGACTTCTTCAACATTTTTACATTTTTCTGCTATAATGGAAATATTTTCAGCCTTTTCTGTTTTTTTTTTGCCTGAACCAACCTCTCTGAAAGTAAAAAACACATGATGCATTAATTCTAGATTCTATTTTATGTGCCAAGGGGACTATGACATCTCCAATTAGGGAAAGTCGTGAGGCTGTTCATTGGGTTGAAGGTAGTGGAAGTAAGATGAGATGGGGAAGAATGTTGGGAAGAACCTGGCTATTCAGATGTGATCATCAAAACGGCTAAAGACATTTCTAGAAACATTTTAATTCTGAGAGTATTTTCCACTGTTAGGTACGTTTGGATAAACCAAAGAGCATGTAGCGCACAATGTGCATGTAACAAATATTGTTATTAACATAATATTCCACTCTATTTTCATGAAACTTATAATAAAAGTTGGTGATAAATTTTGAGATAAACAAAACTACAAAATGTAATTGAACATTGCTAGGCCAAATTTATTTTCCTCCTTTTTGTCGAAGTTGTTGCCCCGGTGAAAGAGCAACGTTGGAAATCATTATTATTTGTGAAACATAGTTTACAGTAGATGATTGTTTCGCTGATTCTCGCAAACCTTTGATCAACATCTTCGAGAGTAGATAATGGTCCGAAATTCTGAATTAATAAATAATATATATTAATTGATAAACTAAAGTTCTTAAAAACTTAAGACAAGATTTTTGTGCATAGCGCAAAGGGTAACAATTATTTTTTAACGGTAGAGCATCTGACCGGACATCAGAAGGGTGCAGGTTCGAGTCCTGTCGGCGACATTTATCTTTGCTCGGAAAGGTTTTTTCAATTTGGATGAGTGTTTCAGGCTAATAATTATTGTTTATAAAAATAATTGTTACCCTTTGCGCTATGCACAAAAATCTTATTCTTAAGTTTTTAAGAACTTTAGTTTATCAATTAATAAATATTTGACAAGTCAAAGCAATTTTCACCAATAAAATCTAGACATAATTTGTCTCGACGTCATCTATTTGAGGGATTTAGCCGTTACAAGCCTTTCTCATACTAATAAAGTTGGTTGTTTGCAGATGAAAATATAATAAAAACAGTAATTATTGAATGAAACACTAGTATATATTGATTAACTTGGCGGGTTTGCGATAAGCCGACGTAGCTCAACGGTAGAGCATCTGACCGGACATCAGAAGGGTGCAGGTTCGAGTCCTGTCGGCGACATTTATCTTTGCTCGGAAAGGTTTTTTTCAATTTGGATGATTGTTTCAGGTTAATATAATTATTGTTTATAAAAATAATAAATAATATATGTAGTTGTTTGCACCTTTGACAACCAGAAACAACCTTTGTCTATAATACGTAATGCATATTCTACAACACAGTTTACTTTTTAAACTCCAATTTGTTATATTTATTGGTCAACTTTATAAAGTGTTTAGTTTAATGTTTATACACGTTTTCTGAAAAACTGTGTTTGCAATTGACTTTTAAAGTTTACAAATCCAGTTTCTTACTTCAGAACAAATGGCAGGTCATTCCAAAAATGTGAATGATCTGTCCCCAAGCTTCGCAGTCATATTAGAAGAGGAGTGATTTGAGACCGCATATTAGAGGAGCTACTGTGTTGAACACCTCCTGCAGTCAGTTCAAGTACACTACAGAAGTTCAATCGGAAGACTACAAGAGCATTAACCAGAATATTAGGAGATCCTGTTGGTAGACACCTTCTTAACTCCTTCAGGTCTATTCACATATCCCAGCATCGCACAGTGCAGAACAGTATAGTACAGGCTCAGCACAGACGCCAGTATTCACATTGCACCGTGCAGCACAGACACAGCACAGACGCGAGTATGGCTTTCAACTGAACTGTCAACTGAGCGTTAGCGTCCGCTACAACATGTTTGAGGATTTAATAATCCTATTCCCATATTTATTATTATTTTATAACCTAAATTCCCTGACCAATTAAATCAATTTATCGTTACCCATCTTCTCGGTTTTAGAAATATCTGCGTCTAATGACACCAAATGACGAAGGTGGCGGCGCTACCGGTATGTGTTTATACGAAATACGCAGACGCAGACGTCACCAGCACGTCAAAATATTCTATCAGACAATCTCGAGTAAATAATGCAGGCAACTAATATTGTCGTACTGTACTGTACTGTTCTGCACTGCGCGGTGCTGGTAGATGTGAATAATACAACAAGTGGAAGGCGGGATAAGCAGTGAAAGTTTACCGATGCGATAGTGTTAAAAATCAGAGGCGTCTGCAGCTATTCATGCAGTGCATCACGATCCTCAGAAATGAGGAAACAACCAAAGGGTCTGTGATCCAACTTCCAACCGCCCAGAGTCAATGAAACCATGGTATCGACCTTTTAGGTGTGTTGTGAGGCTGTTAGAAGTGGGATGGGGAAGGGAAATTTGAATGGGAATGGGAAGAGAATTACTGGGAAAGTATCACTAGTAGGTAGCCCAACAGAATAACATTTTTATTAACTTTGAAGAAATTTACAAAATATGACAAAAACGACAGATAAACTACTACTTAGTAATTTGACTAACGGGTGGCTTTTATTTCAAAATCTTGTTATTATAAGTCTGCAGTTAAGGTACATATATCTACATTAAAAAATATATAAAATTATAACAAAATAAAAATTTTAAAACATAAATATTGCATAATAATCTAATAAAAAATATTTCATTACACCATGCTTATTTATAAAGTCCTGGATATTGCTCAACTCTTTTGTGGCATTTTGAATAATTAATTGAAGCCTTGTGACTTGCTCTATGAGTGACTGGATAGTGTTGGGGTTGGAATTGGAAGGGGGGGGAAGCCGGGATTGTTGGCTGAAGGCCGGTGCTTTGCGAGGCCGATGATCCTGATGTGAAGGGCGGGGATTGAAGAAGTTAGGCGTAGGCCAGGGACGATCAGTGGGGGAACGGGGATACGGAGATTAGGAATGGAGGGAGCGAGAAGGGGAGGTAGTCCAATAGTGAAGCGATGGGCTGATCAGTCCTAGGAGGCTGGTTTTGGTTATGAGGAGGAGGTCGAGAAACTTTATTATTATTAATAATATTAGGTCTGAAGATTCTACTGACCTTGTTATCATTTTGGTACTTTAAATTATTGTTTCTATTTTTGTTCAACTGTTTGGACTGTGGTCTGGCGGTGAAACCTCCATAGTTAGCCGTATGTGAATCCTCACAAAGGGCACACTTGGCTGGCGTATCTTTAGGTTTGGTGCAATCAGCGGATCGGTGAGGACCCGCGCATTTGACGCACCCCTCGGTGCCATGACAACAAATTGCCGAATGGCGGTGTAACTGGCAACGGAGTGCCTTCACATTGGTTTGGCGAGGTTCCGTTCCCTCGGGTTATCTTGTGACACGTTCCCGTACCGACTCGTAGCCTACCCCTGTGGGTGAGCTCACGTATGATGGATCCCAACACTTCTGTCCCTCTCACTACTCTGTTTCGATATCTCTTATTTATTCAGTCATAATTTCATTACAGTATTCACACGGTTGTGCATTAATCGAGGGTGGGAGTCGGACCTTTGGGAACAGCGATATAATTTATTTTTCGTATGACCTGACTCCCTTACAAATAGATACAAAAATAATTTTCTTTACCGTTGTTAGGTTAGGTTTTCACTCGTTAATTTGTTGTTTGGGTCTGACGAATGCTGTTTTTCTTTTATTTACACTTTTGCTGAGAACCGTTTGCTTATTGAAAAATTGCTCTATTCGGCATCATGAAGAGAACTGCGGGCTTCGGACGGAAAGTCCCCATGAATCAGTTAATTTGGAGATATTTTATGAAGGCCTATGACCAAGGCTGAATAAACGCCGACAGAACCGTATGGCGTCCTGTATCCTCATTTAACAGATAAAGGATATTTAAAATCTGCAAAGCTATTTATGAAAATGACGAGTTTATAACGAGAAAATATTGCGTTGACCTAGAAATTTCAGACAAAACGATATGCAAATTTAATGTCCTCAACGTTGTGCGGAGTGCATAGCAAATTAGAATTCGTAAGGGTGTACTTGATAAAGGGAGATTGAGGGATAAATTGGCAAAACTTTCTCTTAGGTATACTCGGAATAAACCATCCGCGGGTCAGAAGGGATGTACACATTGTTACACATTTCTTCAGACTGATTCGCGGATGGTTCGAAAACTCGGCCATCATGGAGAGCATTCATTTCTACGTTTCCGATAGTTATCTCCGTCACCGACAGCATAGACTGTTTTATCTCTCGGCCTGCAGGACCAACTTGCCAATGGTCATACCGGTGGGGAGGGCAATCTTGCCGTTAAATAGAATCTCTTCGGATATCGACATATTTAGCATCAATGAAGCTGCGTTTAAACATAAAGCTTTGTTGCTACTTATATAATAACTGTATTTGTAATTTACTTAGATTATGTATGTCTACCTTCACTCTTTTAATTTTTATTACTTTTTAGAAGTTGGATGTTGGCTTATGCCAATAATATCTTTAAAAATGTAAATTGTGTAAAATTTCAAAAGAATTGAATTGTAAATTGAATTCGAAATTGAATTTCTGAAATTTGGAATTGAATTGAATTGAATAGAATAGAATAGAATAGAATAGAATAGAATAGAATAGAATAGAATAGACTGAATTGAATCGAATTGAATTGAATTGAATTGAATTGAATTGAATTGAATTGAATTGAATTGAATTGAATTGAATTGAATTGAATTGAATTGAATTGAATTGAAATGAATTGAATTGAACTGAATTGAATTGAATTGGATTGAATTGAATTGAGTGGAATTGAATTGAATTGAATTGAATTGAATTGAATTGAATTGAATTGAATTGAATTGAATTGAATTGAATTGAATTGAATTGAATTGAATTGAATTGAATTGAATTTAATTGAATTTAATTGAATTTAATTGAATTGAAAACGTTTCTTTTTCTAGTAATCCGACAATATGGATCATCCAGGCCCACATCTTCAGCCTGGTAAAGATAGTAACCGCACTTCATGACTTTGAAGCTTATGTTACTTGTACGAGTCCAGTTGTACAGAGTTTTGATAGCCTACCTCTGATGGGAAAGGTCAACAGAGGAAGATGAAAAAGATTAGTAGTGCTAATATGTGATAATATTAAATTATTTTTGTTGCTGTGGGGGCTACAATGTTACATAACAATTCAAGCATTTTTGTTGAGTCAGAATAAGTGCTACGTATCAGACGTTACAATCAAATTAAACTATAATTCAATCATTGAAGAAGATACTATCAACAACTTTGAAAATTATGAAAATATGAAACAAATAAAAAGATACCATCTTTTTTTATAATTACAAAGTTCTATACGAATACATTTGCAACCTAGATGGTGTCTCGGATATATGGCTATTCGATTTTATTTATGTGTTACATCTATTAACTTTTCTATAAGTTCATTACAATCAGCGCCAACAAGTTATTCCTAATTAATTGAAAACATCGTAATTGATAGACCGTCTGGAAAATCTGTCTATTTGGACAGTCAAAACATTTTTATTTACAATTCTCAAATATGCTTTCTGTACATTTAGTCCATATACCAGACGCAGGATTGAATGAAAGTTGTCCATTAGAAGACGCAGTAATGATAGCGGTATGTATATTTCATTCTTAACACGGCTGTTATTTATAACACTTTATAATGCAATCCTATCCATTGGCTTTGATTTTTTATCCAACTGATATAAGTCATGATTTTTCGTAAAATTACTGTAGAATTTGAGAATCCAGGCAACGAGGTGTAGAAAGATGACCAGGAGGAACGGGGAGTACCGCAGGGCCGCCAAACAAGCCCTGACTTTCTGGTCATCAATGAGCATGTTCATCAGCATACCGAAGCCTGCAATGTACGTCCTCACCATCCAGTTGCAGAAAGCCCAAACTTTTGCTTCCTAGAATAAGAATAAATCCCTTAGGTTGAAGTGTTCCACAGAATAAAATAGAAAAAGACACAGTAAATAAGATACGGTTATGACCGAGACTCGAAGTCGGAACTTCTACCTTATTCTAGGGTGGCGTATTAATCAATTTCACCATCAAGACCTAAGTTAAATTTTAATTTTTCCGATATTTCGGTGTCCATTTTTAAAACCGTGAGCAAAGTTCAATCAGAACATAATAGGCCACTTGCGCGCATTTTAAAATTACTTGGAAGTAATTTTTAGTTTTTTAATAATAAAATAATCAAATCCGATTTTTTAGCTCGTGTAAATAAAAATATCCGGCTCGCATTTTCTTTATTTATTTTTATTAAATTCAACACATTTTTTATGTGGTATCACTGAGATTTTCGCTGACTTGATGTTTCAAACCATGAGCTATGGCGTTATGAAATTTTCCCAGTTTTTGTTGTCTGGAATTTCGGGGCCAATCCAAATATTTTTATCTCCAAAATTATTTTCCATCGTGAGCTATGGAACTATCGTATTTATAAAATTGTTTAAAATAACCAAAAATATTTCGAAAAAGATACCAACACGCAACTGTGAGGCTACATTTATATGGCATCGTAGGTACTTACCCAGCCAGTCATATGTTCATGTTGTGCCCTGAACACCGCCTCAGCCGGCATGTAGGCCGGGGATAGACACACCATAAAGTAACTCATGTCGACTCCATGCCACAGGGCATTCATCAGAAAAAGAAAGAAGATTCTGCAATCAATAAAAATAAAAATAATAATAAAATAAAAGTTTATTTTGTGTTCTATAAAAAAAAATATCTAGAAAAGTCGAAAATCTGTATTTTCTTTTATTTAAATCTATATCAAGCAAAGAATCCAAAAATACTTCATTTTTGTGGTTTTTTAAACTTGCTTTTTTTTCGGCAACTGAAGGTTAAATTTTTTTTTGGAGGCGGCTTTACGCTCGAAATATTTTAAAATGCAATAAACAATGTAACGTAAATACTGATCCCGCTTATAAAGGTATCACTTCTATTGTCTACGGAAGAGATTTGAGAAAATGTCTATGGGAGACATCCGACGGAAGAGAGCGAGGACAAGATGGCGTCAGACATAACCTGACACGGGCCGTGGAGCTCGAGGTGATTGAAGGGAGTGATTGTGGGTTAGTTTTTCTTTTCTGTTTGATGCCAAGGTGCATCTACCCAATCTACCCGAAGTGGGTATATTTTTAGTTTACTGATGGCCAAAAATGTAAGGTTATCAACCCCAACCGCGCGTGCCTGGTGCGTTGGAGAAAATCCCTGCTGAGGATGAACGGACACGAGAGTCAGAAACTATATCGACGACCAAACAGGACCTAAGGTAGCATCCTCACGTATTATTGACTGAACTCCACGGGAGATGGTGTAGCGGATGGCGCTTTCGAAGTATCGTCATAGACTTCCCTGAAGATGATCGTGGGAATCGGTGAACATCAGGACTGGAGCGGCCTTGCCTGATGCTGACGAGAAGAATCTGTCCACAAGAGCCATCATTTATCATTTAAACCGTTTAATTTTGAATTAATACTCCTCTCTACTCTTACCTTTTCTCTAAAATGTTGTCGGGGTTTTTTTACAGCCAATAAATACTATGTTTAAATGTGAATAGGGTTTTATTTCCAGTATCATGCTTTATATTCAAATCTTCCCGCACTTCATCCATCAGATTCACCCACGAATACTGAGATAAAGTCGAACAATAGCAGGAGATGTTACAACAACTGACAGTAACCCCCATAGCGACCGATATTTTTACAATTTTACCAAAAAAAAATCCAACGTTGTACTCGATTTACTTGTAGCTTTAAGCGCCATACCCCCAGGTAGAGCTAATAACGCAAAAGAAAATTAGAATTTATCAACTTTTTAAAAACTGTAACTGAAAAAAATAGATTAATTCAAATATTGGTTGATGTTTTATGGTTTGCAATATTGACAAACAACTATTTGTCTACTTCTACATTTTAATGTACATATCTGCATTGTCAACACTACAGCAATCTGCGCGGATCCATCTAGTTTAACTTCTAGAACATGGTCCTTTTCGATTTCTACACCGAATGCTGCTTTCCTTCCAAGCCCAGCATTGTAATTAATTCCGAACTTCAAACAATATCTCAAGGAACTTCGTGGTCCCTGCAAATCTCCCGAATTATGGCTCCATTTGGCTTTTTGGTATTATGTCATTATTGGTTGGGGATGATCTTATAAAAATCATCTAAATTCAGTTAAAGTTTATCATAAAAGTGATACTTTGAGAAAATACCACCTTCTCAACTAAATCGTAGCAAACGTTGAAGAAATACTTAACCAAGTTTCTATTATAAAAATATTTAAAGATAAAAATCTGGAGGAAAATCGTGAATATTATAAACTTTTAAAAAATGGAAACCAATTAATAACACTTAAATTTAAAACAACTCAAATGCAATACCATTATATTTATAAATCCATAAAAAAATTACAGTAACCTCCTCCTGAAATGGCCAATGAGAACAAATAAATACAGCTCATCTTTAAAAAGACTTAGAGAAGTAAATATTTTATACGAAACATTTTATAAATAGAAGCAAATGAAATATTATGTTCAATCATTGTAATAATAATAATAATATAATAATTCAAAAATAATATTAACATAACCTAAATGAAACATGAAAACGGAAAAAAACGACAGAAAATAAACAGATTTCAGTCGCATCTGGGACTCGAACCCAGGACCTCTGCCTATCCGGGGCAATTAATATTATTTTCCACAATGATTAAATATTAAAATGAGGTTTTTAAATCTCAATAAAAATAATTAATAATTAAAAAATTTAATATTATGTTCAATTTTGGAATAATAATATAAAAATAATAATAATAAATGTTTATTCCGGTATGTGGGGAGGTTAGTGCAGTCCCACACATTCCATATAAAATATACATGCAATAGTTATAAAAAATATACAAAATATGTACAAGAGTTTGAAAAAATATATATATATATATATATATATAAATAAAAATAAAAAATAAAAAATAAATAAAGTTAAATAATAACTTACTGGATCTCATAAACCTCATTGTAATATATTTTTAATCATTGGCAATAATATTAATAACTCTCAAAATGAAAAACGAAACCGATAAGACAAATAAAAGAAAAGGGTGACGGTAGCAGCTGATTTGGGTATCTGTAATTCAGTGGTTTAGAGCACAAGGTTCCGAGTTCGAGTCCCAGCTGCTACCGTTACATTTTTCTTTTCGATTTCATGTTTCATTTTGAGAGTGGTTAATATTATCTTACAATGATTTTAAAAAAATTAAAATATTATGTACTTACCAAAGTAAACATCGTGGTCCCCTATCAGACACAAGAACTCCTCTTTTCTGATAAGGAACACATGACCAAGAATGCCTTTAAATTAAATATTTTGTAAAGTACTTGAAATGTCACTTATAATAATTAATTCTTTGTAATAACATGTTGAAACTTATAAACCGAATTGTAATATATGTTTAATCACTGTAGGTGATATTAACAACTATAGAATGATACATGAAACTGAAAAGACAAAGTAAAAGGTAACGGTTACCTTTTTCTTTGTTAATCTAGTGATCAAATGAAAAATATTCATAATAATAATAATTCTTGATTATTTCAGCTGAACAGAGTGGTAAGTGCAATACTCTGTCTGCCATATAAAAGTATACATCTAAATAAATTACATGATATGGAAATAGAATATAAAATAAGTACATATTTAGCACTTGTAGTACGGTGGCTTGAGGGAAATTCTCAATCAATGGTGTAGGGGCCCGCCCTACCGCTGGGCGACGACCTAAACAAGAGCGTTTTCCGATCTCCGGTAGCGCTGACTCGTCCCGGCTGCTCTGTGGCGCATCAAAGCAGCGAACCCATTCGCCAATAACATACCATGCTATTGTATTAATTAAACTGACTGCTACGTTACCTTAATGGCTTATTCCAGTTACTGGGCAGAATCTTGTAGAGATACATCCCCATAAAGTATTGCACGTTCTTGTTATATCCCCTGTACGTCTCAGGAAACCAGATGGAAAAATGGACCACCATGGCGTCTACTGAGTCAAGGGTTTTAAAGTTATAAGTGGCTGTCTTGGCTTCCTCAGAAGTTCTAAAAACAATAGTATTGATATTAATAGAAAAAATAACATCGTCTAATGTCTAGGGGTGTTAGTTGAAGTTTGCCGGTTTTAGTCATAGATGTCGCTAGAGATATGTATACATTTCTATAATTTGTCATCTATGTCATATTTTTCTATGGACATTAACCTTCAAAAATACACAAGTTACATTCTGCCAAAATAATAGTGTCATAGTTGGTTACCTCAGTGAATATGTCGAGTTTCGTTCCAAGTAAATCGCATTTGCGGCATTTGCGGCATTTGCGGCATTCGATGCTTTTCTTATTTCATCAAAATAAAAAAGCAGTTGAAGCTCATCGGTTGCTGGTAGAAACTTATGGTGAACATGCTCCAGTGATTAGAACATGTGAGACATGGTTTCGTCAATTTAAAAGTGGAGATTTCGATTTAACAGACAATGAACATCCTGGTGCAACGAAAAAGTTCGAAGACGAGGAATTGCAGGCGTTATTGGATGAATACCCAACCCAATCGCAACAAAAATTAGCCCAAACACTTAATGTAACCCGAGGAGCAATTTTCCAACGTTTAAAAGCAATGGGAAAGATCCAAAAGTATGGAAAATGGGTAAAAATGGGACCTGAAGACATGGCAAAGTTATTTTTCAACATGACAACGCACCGCCTCATACAGCTAAAGTAGTGAAGAACACTCTCAAAGCATTGAATTGGGAAATATTATCGCACCCGCCGTACTCTCCAAACCTTGCCCCATCCGACTATCACCTTTTCGCATCGATGGGACACTCACTCGCAGAGCAGCGCTTCGCCAATTTTGAAAAAGTCGAAAAATGGCTCGTCGAATGGTTTGCCTCGAAAGAGAATTTTTTTTTTGGAATGGTATCCATGATTTGCCTCAAAAATAGGCAAAATGTATAGAATCCGATGGTCAATACTGTGAATAAAAAAATTTGAGATTCCCTTGAGAATTAAGCGTTTTCTTTATTGAAAAAACCGGCAAACTTCAACTAACCCCCCTGGTAGGTTAAAACAAAAATGGGATTTTGAAGCAAAAATTCAAATTTCGGGTGCGCTATAAGTTTTTGCACATTTTATATCACTTCTGTGGGGAATGATCGGAAAGCTCGGTTCTTGGAATTTTTTTCGCCACGAATCGCTTCACGGGGTAATAACGCGCTTTCCGGATAAAACAGTTTTACAAACATAACAATTCCTATGGTATTGTTCGGTGCCTGTTTTGTGCACATTTCCGATTACACCATTTAAATCAGTGTCCCAGTGTAAATTTTATTAAATCGTTGATCATGAAGTTAGAGGAAGTCGATTCAATCCTAAATCGCGCGTCTGTACGAGAAGATCCGGGCTTATCAACGCGCAAGCGTTCTGACGATACTCATATCAGCTTTGTCAAAAATTTGGTTGGTTTTATAACAATAGGAAACAAGACTTATATGCAGTAATATGGAATAACCTTCCATACGTCTAATGTGACTATACCCCTGGTGAAGGACATGTTCCCTAATAAACTGATATCGGGAAGAGGCAAAAGCTGGGGGCCCAGACTTGACACCTCCTGATTTTTTTTTAAAAGGGAGTTATCCAAATAGGCGGATATACTTAAATAAACCAACCACCATAAAGGCGAATATTCGTCACGAGACCAACCGACATCCCGCGAACTTTGTGTCAAAGAATTTTTCAAAATGTTGTTGCCAGATTCGAGGAATCCCAGCCGCGCGATGTTGGATATTTAGACATTTTTTTTAATAAATGGTTTTGATGTTTATCAACTTTTATTAAAATAAGCATTAATTTTCATACGACAAGTAGTTTTCATCTTATTTTCTTTTCAAAGGTGCAAAAACTTATGATACCTACTTCAATGAAAGTTTGTTTGGCTATCGTTGGAATAATTTTAACCCTACAAACTATAGCAAAAAACTTCATATACGCATTCCTAAATACTGACAGCTCTAATGGATTGGGTTTGTTAGAATTCAAATATTTGCCACGGGGGTCCTGGTGGATTTTTACCATCAGAGATTCTAATAAATCCATTAAAATAATAATTCATGTGTCGACATGCCATCTAACTTATTATGGAAGTTACCTGAACTTGTGTTTTAGTGCTGCATAGTTCTTGGTCGGTCCATGAGCGGTCTTGTTATCTCCCTCCACTGGGTATGCCCCAAGTCCCGCAGACGAAGTCATTGCTTCTGCTATACAGAAGGAAGAAAATATCCAACACAGAAAGCTCTCGAACACGATGAAAATATATACCGTCTGGTACAGCATACTTCTGCCGCTGAATTCTTGAGAAATTACGTACTGAAGGTTGCAACAGAAAGAATACATTGTTAAGGGTTAGTTTTCATCGCCATTTATTGGTTCCCGCCAAACGTATTGTGCTAATAATTATGTAAACATTTGTAATGCTATTAGGTCAGATTTCTGAATTACCGACAAACTGAATAATCTGATACTTATGCGCTCATATTTTTACTACAGCAAGGATGCCCAACTTTAATTTTAATGTGGCCATTATTTTCGACCTCATGGTTCACGTTTTGTCCATTTTTTTTTAAATTGTTAACAAATTCCTTTCAGATTTGTTGTCATTGAATCATCTTCTGACCATCATTCTTAGTACACGTTAAAAAAAAAATATTCCGGGAAAGGGGGGTAAAAAAAAGAAACTAAAAGAATTTGTAAACTTTCAAAAAATACCTCAAATATAGCAAACATGTAACAAAATTTGAAAACGAACCAATAGAAAACAATCCAGGTATTCCTCAAGAATCGGTACTGGGTCCACTTTCGTTCACTTTTTACACTAAAGTAAATTTATTTCAAAAGCTTATTAAATCAGCAGTAGTTGGCCAAACATAGTTCTCAAAAAAAAATACTTGTAGAGACGAATGATGTAGCAATTCAGCAATTTTTAAAAAATTGCGAAAAATGTATATTAGAACATGTTTAAAACTTACATCTACTGGCCAAATACTCTCTATTGTAAGGTAAGTGATCGCATACACCAAACATAAAACCATCTGTTTGCATGTGAAACCTATCCCAACTGCACGGGCGAACGGAAGATGCAAGTAGTCGTCGTAGGTTCTGTATCTTAAGTAGGGACCTATGGAAATCACATTAAGATAATATGAAATTACAGGATCAACGTCTAAAGTACATTAAATGAAATAATTTGACTGAAGAGTGAGTTATAAGATATATAAATAACATGTACTAACTATAACAGATTGTAGTTAAACTGGCCACGGGGTGATTCCAACAAAAATTGGCAGCCAGTATTAGCGACATCTTCAATCACCATTCACAGTTCCTTGTTCCTATATCCAAATTCATTGCGCTCCCGTTTATCGGTTGGTCCAGACACCAGATGCTCCTTCTTAATCTCGCTTCCCTGTAGAACAACCGAAGATCGGAAACGCAATGAATTTGGCTTAGATATAGGAGCCGGGAATCGTCTCTTGTGAACGTAAATATAGCCTGCCGGTTGTTACGTGAATTACTCTGTGGCTAGTTTGACCACAGGGTCAATGAAGTTAATTCCAAATGGGAGCATCCTGTAAAAAGGAGGAAGAGGGTAGTTTCCCCAACACCATCTAATGGCGATTTAGTTTAGATTTGAACATTCGCTAACAAAATAAAGATGGATGCCTCTCATAGAAAATTTGATTTCTAGGAAAGTATGTGGGTGGGTATTAAAGGAACACTGCAATTCTGACAAATAGTTTGGTAGTCAAATTGGGAAGCCTCCGGTAGCAGCAAAATCTTTCTTTTTATTTTCTCTGTTTTCTATTTATCGATAGCGTTTATGCATTTTGTATTGTTTAAATAATAATTAATAAATGTAATTCATAGTATTATTTTTTTACGGAATCACTAAATGTAATTTTTTTACCTACAGTCATCCCCAGGAAGCAAAATGTGTAATGCAATATTTCAAGAAACGTTGGGTCAATTATGTTTGTTTCTTCGGAGTCCTCGCTGCTGTTGAATTTCACGTTCCTCGCTTTATTTGTGTGGGAATTGTGAATCTCAAAAGCGACCCCTACCATCTTCATAAAGAGCATCATGTGCGTGATGCTGATATACCTCTGGTAAGGATTATTATTGCTTGGCGAGAAATATTTCACGATTATTCGATATGTCGTCAGATAGGTGAACATGAATAGCATTGCTGCAATGTGGCACCTCCTGAAAATCATTAAAAAATATATTTCATATTGATGATATCTATAATGTTAGCAGATTTCATAACTCCGGCTTCAAGAAATAATCTAGGTATTGGTTGTGGGTATTTTTGAAAAACCGCTTTTATTAGTTTTATTGGCTTCATTTTTTTTCAATCATCATAAGTGTTATTTTCATCGTCTTCTTCTTGAAGAGTGGACTTTTACATTTAAGATTTTACTGTGATAATGAACACAATGTATTATCTCGGATGACATGTGATAATGAAGAGCCACTGGATAAGTTTGGACGCTCTTGGGGCCAAGTTTGCATCTTTTTCTTTAGCTAACGCAATTTAAATCGGCCATAAACAACACATTTTGACATTTCATAAACGCAGTGTCGTCTCTTGCATTTGCGTTAAGAATTTGTCTCTTACCGTAATCGCAAACTTAACTTGTTAGCGCGATACGGACTACCGAACTGTCAAAATGTGTCGTTTATGGCCGATTTAACGTGCGTTAGCTAACGCAAAAGATATTGACTTGGCCCCCTTACGTACTTACTCTGTTATCTCTCTTTCGTGCGGTCTCTCCAACACAAGACGACAATCCCACCTTCGTTACAAATATATTTTAAACTTTAATAGTAGTTTTTTTTAAACGGAGTCATATGGACCTTCAATATTAAGTGATGAAAGGCAGGAGGAATTGTGGAGATGAAATGAAAGAACAACGTTGGAATGTATGAATAGAAGGTTTCAAGGAAGCCTCAATCCAGTATCGGTATGCTCAACTCCCCCATTTTATTCATTCAATGAGCAGCAGGCATTGAATAAAGAAAATACACCAGAAGGGACTTCTACGTAGATTTAAATGGAAGACAGGGTGCCTTTGACTTAGTACTTTTTGGTTATAACCCCGAGAGAACCAATAAAAATAAAGCGCCCTCTTCCTCTTTACACAGCATGCATTGTATATTGCCATTCCATTTGATCGATATGAAATTTTGGTTAAATATTTTTTTGCCTTACAAATTTGAGGCCCGAATGGCCAGATTTTTGGAAACGTATCACGCCCACATCGCATTTCTTGTGTTTTTATTTATTCTATGGCAGCAGGTGAACAAATAATAGTTAGGTAGTTTCTTGGGGGATTTTTTCCTCCTTTTCAAGAGCGAATAAAAATTGGCTTTCGTTTTCGTTTTCCAATTGCTAGCTTAATTCTTCAATAAATATTTATTCCATTTAATATTCCACATGTAAAAACGTAAAGATTTAAGTTAATTATAATTATAAATAATATTATGTTATAATAAGGAACTCCAGTCCATTTTTTTTAATCAATAATGACGACCCAACATACCACTAAATAAATGTATATTTTTTAAATCTAACGTTAGTTTTCATAGTTAGGATAATTTTCAAAGTTCCAATTTTTCACAGACCACCAAAATGATCCACATCTATGGCCGGTCGATTATGGGCAGATTTGAGGTTAAAATATTAAATGTCAAAACAAAGATGAGTACATAAGTGGCTCCCATACGAGCGGGCTGCCTAATTGCTGGGTGGCCCGCCCGAAATTGGGTTTTGCCTCTACACGGCAGATTTCACCAGTGGTCATATGAACATAGCCGGGAGTGACGTCTGATATCGAGAATGCAATGATACCAATATACCTAACAGGATTTTTTGGTTAGATGGTTTTTTATTCACTTTTAAATGACATTTTATAAATTCTAATTATATGTAATAAATCTTACATATTCAGAATCGGTGTTTGCTGATCTATATGAATATATTTATTTTAAGCCGTCAATTTTTTTACTGGAGTTCCTTATCCTTTTGTTCTTTATATCAGATTGTTATAATTTATTTCACATATTTTTAAAGAATCTTATTGCTAAAATGTCAAAACAAGGATGAGCTTTACCATACATAATTTTATATTCCGTTCATAGTAAACCACAGTAGCGTGCAGTCCATAGATACTGAAAAGGTGTGCCTACCTTAGTCCTTGAGAAAATGGAGCGAAAAAGTTAATTAGAAATTACAATCGCTCTCCCTCACAAAATTTTATATTTCAGTTCCAACCTATCCCGGTTTACGCATAATAAAAATACTCTTTTACTCAGGATAGTATTTTTTGGCTGTATAAAATATGGTACATCAAGCAAGTTACTCAAAAATGAACTCCGTATCTGTGTATCACAATTTTCAAGAATATTAAAAAATTTATACAATTGCAATCTAAAAGCCTATCCTTGGTCACAGAGCAATGCACGCCAGTGATAAACCATAACTAAACATAAGTAAAAAAAAAATGAACCTATTTGGAAACTTTAACTCGAAGAAAAATAATAATAAGTAAAAACAATAACATTACCGTAATATCCGTATTGACAATTGGTTTGCCCATAAATATTTTTATTTCGTTTATTAATGACAGTTTTTTTTAATTCAACTACTATTATTATAGAGCTTAAAGTCACCCAAATTAAAATAAATACATATTTAAGATACAAAACAAAACCGACAAATAAAAATTTGTATACAAATTCAAAACCGGAATACGCGAGGCGAATCTCATGGCGCCAGATGTTCCGAATGCAATGTGCCAATATAACAGGGTGTATTGATGAGATGATTTTTTATTCACTTATAAATAACGATATATAAATTCTACACATAATCAGATATAATGCAACTTGTATGTTCTGAATCGGTTTTTACTATCTTTTATTTAATCCGTAATACTATTCACTGAAGTTCCTTATTAAATACGGGGTTAGTTGGGGAGACTTACCCTTTTCCAGCCGTTTTGATGATTAACGCACAAAATAAAACACTGCACAAATAATGCCACGTGTCTGCTTCCATTATTATAAACACAACTGACAACCCCACACACGAACCTAACCATTTTTTCTTTTGTGCACTCTTAATATTTTTAATGGCCATACCGAAAAATGTCAACAAATAAAGCATTATCAGAAACGAAGTGTCTTTATCATTTCTCGCCTTATAGAACACTGATTCTATTAAATACATTTTAAAATCTAACTCTTTGATTAACTACTTTTTTAAAATGATATGATTTGAATATCATGCCTGCTGTACGTACTAAAAATAAAAATAAAACATTTTTATTTTAATGTAACTTTTTCAAAACGTCCATTCGAAGGCAACAGTTTTTACAGAGTAAAAGCAGTACATATTCAAAGAAGCCTCAATTAAGTGACAGTCATTGAACAATCACCAATGGCAGGAGTTTATTAAGGGTGTAATCTTGGAATCAGTAATTAATAATACTGTTGCAATTTTCTGGATTTTCTATTCTCTTATGATATTTTGTTATTAGCTGGTATTAGGTACCTACCTACTCAAAACTTGGAGTAATCTGAGTACCTAATCCAAAGATCGTAGAAATCTGACAATACCTCCAACTTCTGATGTTTCTCATATGTTGAAACATTGAGATGGCAACATGCGGAATTGGGTTTTCCGTAAATTTTCTGTGAAATATATTTTACTAATTTTTTTAGACATAAATGAGAAAATATTAAATAGTGTACTATTAGTTATAAGCCTCGGTCTGGTAATTTAGAAAAGAAATAAAATACTTTTTAATAAATTGTGATGTGTAAAACGTATGTTCGTGTTTATTTCCGTCTTTGTAAATTCATCCCAAGCATTGGGGGGGTACTACCTCCGTTGGAAACCTATGAGTTAGAAGGTCACCATTGATTTTTAAAAAATGGTCTGGAGTTCCCTATTCTGGAGAAATACAAGAAAGGCCTATGTTCAAAACCAGACGTAAGAAGGTTCATGAACATGAAAAATAAGAAGACGTGAGATACAAAATAATATTATTAACCCTGTAACTCGCGTTCTTTCACATCTCGCTCTGCAACGGGGCCAATTATCGCGTGAACCGCATTTAGTGACGCCCGAAGTTAATTTATTTTTCAAAGCGTTCGAATTTGATCGACTTTTTCAAACGTTTCAAACATTACGCGGACTACTTTAAATCAAAACCGCCTAACTGTCAAGGCCGGGAAACTCAATCCAAATTAGCCTCTTAACTTCTACGAGATTGGTAGGTAGTAAAAAAAGGTGTATTTAATGTTAAACATATTTTAAAACTTTTTATTTCAGTAAAATCATAATGATACCTTTATTCTATGATTATGGTGAATTGGAATGTGCTGGGAAACAGTAAAAGCATTCATTCAATATATTACATGAAACCTTTTTAAAGACTGGCATCTTAAAGTGAGTTCGAAGTTTTAAGCACGCTAATTGATTGCGTTGCCGTTGGATCAAATCAAACAATCGTAATACATGCCTACTCATAATGTAAAAACCTTCAAATAAATGAAAGTACAAGGAAAAATACAACGGCGATTTTGCAAATCACGTTTATAGGTGTAATTCTAAAATAAAATTTAAAACTAGGACAAGCGTTTTTTTGTAAACAATAATACTTCTAGACACTTAGTATGCTTGGACATGTGCAGTGCCGGTCCTGTGCTGGTTGCAATTGAAGCAATCCGCTCCTGGCGGCCGATTGGCAAGGCGCTAATAGTACCGATTTAAAAAAAAATAAAAAATTTAAATAAAAGTTACGTGGTTTATAATATTATTTGACTCCCAATGAGTTAGAAAAATCTGACACCTTTCCAACGCCCGACGCCCAGCACCCAGCGCCTGTAAAATAAATTAAAAAATCCGTATTATACCTACTTGAACGACAATCGAACTTGTAAAACTGAACTTCAGATCATTGTTCTATTATCCGAGTTCTCTACCCGTGTATATACCCCAGTGACGTTATTCACGTTACTGATGGCGTAGAAAAAACTTTCGCGCCTCTCGTTTCATAGGTACCTACATATATTTTGTTCAATCGAAAAATTCACACGGGGTGAGAAAAAGAGACAGTGCAAAATGAGAAATATGAATAGGCGGCTAAACGCAAAAATAAATTAATGAAAGAATAAGACATGGCTATACGAATTTGTAGCGCTATCGCATTCCTCCAGGCCAGCCATTTGACCAATGTTTGTTTCATACGTGAAAAATGCAAACTAATTTGAAATGCATTTATAATGATCATAAAGTTCATTTTTGCATATAAGATAAATATTTTAATAGTTATGATACAAACAATGCAGTGGAAACATCTAGCTATTCGTGGCTTTTATTACCCTCGTTGACAATAAAGAACTCCAGTCCATTTTTTTAATCAACTATAACGTTCAAACTTAAATACCAGTATATTTCTTTTTTTTTTCTAAAGTAAGTTTTCATAGTCAAAACGCTCCAAATCTATGGCCGGTCGGTTTTGATCAGTTTTGAGGTTAGAATGTCAAATGTCAAAACAAGGATGAGCTTTGCTGTACATAATTTTATATTCTATCCATGGTAAACCATAACTACAAGTAATAAATTATGTATCTTTTGGAAACTTTAAGTCATAGAATATTAATAGTATTGATCATTAAAATTATCATAATATCCTCATTGATAATTGGTTTGCTCATGAATTCTCCAATTTCTTTCATTTATAATAGTTTTTTATGTTGAACAACAATTATAGAGCTTAAAGTCATCCAAATTAAGTTTAAATTTCGTTAAAACTAAAAATATACAGGTTTCAAATACAAAACAAAATCGAAAAATAAAAAACGTTCATTCTAATCCAAAAACAGAATGCGCACGTGACGTCATATGTTCCAAATGCAATGATACCAACATAACAATGGTTTGATGATATGATTTTTTATTAACTTTTAAATAATGATTTATAAATCCTACATATAATTATATATAATAATAGTTATATATTCAGAATCGGCATTTGCTGATCTATAAGAATATATATTTTGAAAGCCATTATATTTTTCACTGGAGTTCCTTATTAGTAGCTGTCAGATAGTTTTTATTGGTTAACTTCGCTTGGTTACTTTTTAACAATCTGCTGATCATAATTCAAAATTAACAGAACAAAACATTTCTGGTATATTACAAACCATTATTGTCGTCTATTAGTATGTATTTAATTATTTTTCAGGAAACCTGCCAAAATCGAGTGTTTTTCAGTGATGACATTTTGAATAATACGAATAGGTATTGAACGTATTTTACTAAATACTTCATATAAATAAATGAAAGTATTTTTATCCAGTTTGAAAAACACTAGATGTGTCCACGTGGAAAATAGAGAAGATATTATTAGATATATTACGAACACACGGATTTTTTTTAAGACGTCGTCTCATCGAAAATCAAACTGGAAAGACATCCCAGCGTAAAAAATGGTTTTTATTTTAATTTAATGTGTTTGCATTTAGGTTTTGAAAAGGGGTGGCTAAAATTTTACCTCGCCAGACGCATTTGGCTTGGGGCCGGGCGTGGGCTGTAGAGCGGATGAACGAGGAAAATGTCTAGGGAGAATATGTTATGCAAATGTGAATGGAAGAAGAAATCGGGGACGGCTGAGGATGAAATGGCATGATCAAGTGAACCAAATACTTGAGTCGGGCCATGTCAAGAGTCAGAATAACTGAAGAGTATGTATGAGACGATGTATGATTGTGAATGAAGCAAGAAGTATGTGCTAATATCAAGTTGTTTAGCGGTTCGTCCCATCTGCCTACCCCTGCGTGGAAACGACGTGATGGTTAGTTAGTTTTAGTAATAATACTACTAACATCTGGGGAATTTTTCGCATTTCTAGGGAATTTTTATTTTTTGATTTGGCAACGCCAGGTGAGACCACAACCGGAATGGTATATCTATGCCACTAACTTAACCACAGATCAAAAAGTTGGTCATATTTGAGGTTTTGCCGGAACAGCTGACGCTGCCAGCGGTAATTTCGTAAGTTAAATTTGTAAACATTTATCTTGTGCAATTTTCATATTCCTTTCTTTACTGTTATTGGAATACGAACATTTTGTTTGATTTCCACGTTGATTGTAAATATTGTAATGGTTTCGCGGTTTCAATGGTTTTCTTTCGAAACCTGTCATTCATGTTGGTCTTCTTAATCTTGTTTATTTTTCTGCTTCGTGCTGATGTTTGTTCGGTACATTATAAATTCAAGATAAAGTGCCTTTAATTTAATAAAATTGTTTATCAAGTGGTAGATAGGAAAGTAACCGAGATAAGAATATAGGACCCATCTATTTCTGTCCATTGTTTCAGATCATTGTTGGTTAGGAAGAAACCGAGTAAACAACCAAGATGTCATCCCAGGTACCTAAACTAATTACCAATTTCTACATTTAACATATTTTCTCTAAATTCGGTAAATACGTTTGATTATATATATATATATATACATGCATATTTACCATTACTGGTCCATAGTTATAATTTATGTTTCTTGTCTGAAATGTTTATTTGAAAACTTGTTATTGTATTTGCATTCTAAATATTGTTCTTTTATCAGGACGCGATTCCAAATGTACAGTATACTCATTTTAAATTGATTTTTGCTTATGTATCGGTGTACTGTATCGTAGGACTACTACTGGGTAAGAGGGGACTACGTGCAGGTGTTCCAAGCTATTTCGAGCCAATTTGAACCACTATTGGTGTGCACAAATTAATTCAAACATGTGCTTTAAATGATTTTCTTAAATGTCGGTACTATGTGTACTCCAAGTCTTTGTGAAAATTATTACAAATTATTTTTATTCTTTATTGGAAAACCTCTAGTAATATTTATACTATGTAAGGAATTAAATGACACATCTTCTAGTTTTAAAAAACTTATTAAAATTGCATTGGTATCACATTAAAAAGTACTTGATTTTCAGGTAGACAGAGTGGTATCCATTTTCCGGGCCCTAGCCCAGATCCCAGCCCTGACCTCAGCCAAAATCTCTAACAGCGGGTTGACCATCGGATCCGTCTGGTCCCAAAGGATCCTTGAGAGGAACAAGCCCACCAAAATATGCATAACGCAGACCCTCAACTCTCAACTGGAGATCGTTGCCGAAGACCCGTTTGGAGTTGATGTCTCCTCTGAGTAAGTGAATTCTTTAAATTAATTTTATTTTTTACATGATTTCTTTCTTCGTAACAATTTTTCGTTTTTAATTCACAGCTTGCCTGGTTTACGAGTTATATCTTGATCGGGAAAAAAAGGAAATCAATTATTAGGTACCTGCTTTCGTAGAACAAAAAGTATTAATTGTTTAGGTACTTTTTTTTATCGTTGAAATAAATACTTTAGAACAGGCACCTATCAAATACCTAAGTTTTTTTTTGCGGTAGCACTCAAAATCTAATTTTGAATTTATTGAAAGCAAAAGGAAAATTTCAGATAAGTGGGTTTGTTCAGTTTTCTGAAGTCTGAATATAAATGTATTTTTTATTGAATAGTTTGTAAAATTTCTATAGGTTTGTACATTTTATGTCATAATAGAATAGCCTTAACAATAATAATAATTGAATGATTTGTATAGCACAGTTTTTTGTGAAAAATCACCTCAAGGGCGTACTTTCCATGTTATTTATGTTTTAAGATTGTAGAAATTTGTTTTTTGGTTATACACAGTAACATTACAAATTTATAGACACGTTATTCTCTAACAAAATTAACACAAAATGTGGCACGAGTAACAAACACTTTACAACGTTTACAGTAAATTCTTAATTCAAACTTCATTTTTGTGTGACAAAGGTGATCATTTAAAAGATACGTCGGTTGAATGCGGTGGATGTGTGTTCATACATCATCATTTTCATAATTCAAAGTTGTGTTGAATATCACAGGTGTGAATGTGATGACACTACGAAAGGACCTACTGCTGGAAGGTTGTTTTTCTTATACTCATGTGTTGCTATGTTTGCTATCTCACTTACTCTAATGACGTTTATAATTTTCAGGAAACAATGGAATAGTGTATGTATTTTCATTGTTTCATTGTGTGTTTATAATGTCATTGATTGTTTCCAGATTACAATTATTGCATTATGTATAATATTAAGTAATTTGCGTGTATACAAATAAAATGTTACTGGTGTTTATCGTGTTTTTTTACCGGTGTTTTGCGTGTAATGGAAACACTTTTTGGCACTTATTTGTGCAATTTTATTTGAGACAGCAGACGACCTAACGCGATGCTTGACAGTTTAATACTAAATCAAAGTACGGCAACTACGTATCTTTTGCTTGCCACTTTTTGAGCTCTATAATGTGTCTATTGTTTGTAATGTCATCGGTTATACATACAACTGGTTCTTATGACAGGATTATTTTCAGTTTTTCAATTTTTTTGTTTATGTTAAAAGAAATTCAGGTAATGTTTTACGATTGTATAGTATTCTTAATATGCATTTTATTTAAAAAGATTCCACAAAAATTAATACACCCGTAAAAATGACAAGAACCACATGACGCCATGTTCAAAGTTATTTGATGTGACATTTACCTATCGGTACTGCCAACCTAAAAAAGAAAATAAACTATTTCAGTTGTGGGGGTACCAAATAATGTTTTTATTTTTTCTTTAAAACCCAAACCGAACTTATGAAATAGCTTATAGGTTCAACCAAGGGTATTAGTTTGAGTTGAAAATAGGAAAAATGGCTATATGACATCATAGGGTTAAGTACCTATACTGTCATTTTGTTTTCATAATAGGTAATAGTATAAACTTTTTTTTTAAGGTTAAGTAGTACCTATCGACAAACGTCACATCAAATACCTTGATTCTTGTGATTTTTACATGTATATTTTTTTTTTGCGAAATTTTAATTTAAGCCCATTATTTGGTTTCTCCCCCAACTGAATTACTTTGTTCTTATTGTAATTAATTTCAATAAATTTTTTATTTTTTTTTAAATAAAGTGCGTATTAAAAATGCTACATGATTGTAAAACTTTACTATCTATTTTTGCAGGGAATAATATTATTATTATGGGGTGTACCCAACTAATGAATGGAAATGATTTCAGAATCATATCTGCCGTTTCACCGCAGGAGAGTCTCAGAGCCATTGTCAAAGAGCAAACTGATGCAAAGGATGTTAAGAAACAGTACCTGGAAATATGGAAGTACCGCCATCTGCAGCACTGCATAGATTTACCTGCTCTGGAAATTCATGGAGATGTTTATGCCGATAGTAAGTTGTGACATTTAATACCATATTTTATATAGGTACTATAAAAATATTTGCTTATATACTGTCGGATTCGAAACTGTAACAGAAACTAGGGTAATAAAAGAAATGATAGGATGAACAGAAAACCTTAATCCAAGTTACAAACACTCGAAAATCGACAAAAAAAATTTACGGTCAATAATTAAAACAAATTTTTCTTTGTTTTACAAATTTCTAATTCAGGTAGTGACATTCTCAAAACTCTTTTTTATTAGATAATTAATTATGCATGACCTTTTTTTTCTTTGTCTTAACAGAGTGATTAATTTAATTGTGGAACAATATGTATTAGATAATTCATTGTTTAGCTATTATCAAATTATTATCTAATATATATTATAAAATATTATTACTATCTTACATATTTATTGTTCTTATGAATCTAAACGAGATTTAATCAAAGAATTTTTAAAAATAGGTTTGTTTGTACCCATTCTTGTCTCAATATTGGTATTCTAAAATAATGTAACCGGGTAAGTTTAAGCCATTCTCCGCCACGTACGCCATATGATGTGGAAATATTCCATTTTGGATTAAGCAGTTTTGATATTTGTAATTTCAGCTGAGTTCGGGGTCCTGAACTGGGACAAAGAAGAGAAGCGTGTGCTATACGTTGCAGAAAAAAAACTTCCCAAGTCGGAACCATTTTACAAGAGACAATCTGCCAAAAGTAAATCCAAGAATAGCAAAGACGATGAAACTCCAACAAAGGTTTATTTATTATTTCATTTTTACAGTGCCGTGTTTGCTGTAAATGCACCTCAAGGAACACTTAGCATTGTTATTTATAAAGTTTATTTTTGTCAAATGTTTTCAATTTATATCTCTTTTCTACTTACAACGGCATTTTACATTTTTATTTAATTTAAAAAGAACTTCAACAGTAATACAGTGAAACCCATCAATAAGGTTCCCATGTAATTGTTTTTTAAGCTTTAGAAGATTTTTTTTTAGGTCCCTTGACGACAGAAATTAAAAAATTGCCGAATTTATCCCACATAAGTATTTTTTCCGGTCGCTTAGAAAACCTTATAAGAGAGTTTCACTTTATATTTAATTATAAAATTAACACATTTTCCCCAAACTGTGTTTCCGGTCGCTTAGAAAACCTTATAATAGAGCTTCAGTATATATTTAACTATAAAATTAACACAATTCAAGTAATTTCTAAAACTTTTGTTTATTTATTTAAGGGTAACGAATATGCGTACAAACAAGAATGGGGCGAACAACTGGTGGGCAAGCATCTCTCCTCTATCATCATTTGCCAGCTTGAAAGTGAAACATTTACGGTGGTTGATTGGCTGCCTCCAAGTTGGTGCCCAGGACAAGTGAGTCCACTCAAATATTAATATTTTTATCACAAGCTAAAATTATATGCATCTACTAACACCATTATTATATATACATACGACCAAACTACATAAATAATAATTACCAAAATATGACGATTTTTAACTCTTCTTCTAGGTTATGTGGTCTCCTGATTCTGAATCCATCGTGGGAGTGGCTTGGGAAACTGAGCCCAGAAGACTTGGATTGATCTTCTGCACTAACCGCCCCGGCTACATATTCAGCACCACCCTTGATGGAACAATCAGTTAGTATAACATATTTGTCATACAAACAGTATGTTTTTGTCCTATTTTTATTATTGCTTCATTCATGTATTATATATGTGTTGTCCTTTTTCCGTAGCTATTGTTTATTTCATTTTGTGTTATGTATTTTGTGTAATTGGACCATTGTCCAATTAAAAAATTAAATATTTAGTTATAAAAACAACCGCACGCACCAAAGTGTTGGTAACATAATTCACCCCTACTGCTGCAAATTGCATCTAATGACAGAGGAGAGGCGCTCCGTTTTTTTCTGCTTTGTGCAATTTATATATTTACAACTCGTTCCAGAGTGGAAGACACTCGCCCTAGTGAAAAGCCACCATTCAGAATCTAATGCTTGAATTGGCTGTTGCTGTATTGTCCCTTAACCCTTCTTTTATAACATTTATACTTTTTCCAGCCAAAATATCTGGCCAGGGCAATGCGGTGAGGTCACCCCGCTTCAGCAGCAACGGCGACTCCTTGATCTGGCTGCAGCGGGCGGTAGGAGGGCCGCACCACGCATGCCATCAGATTGTCAAAACAGCATGGCCCTTGGAAGACACCGTAAGCTATTTTACTTTATCGAATAATATATTTTTAATAATAATGTGAATACCTCACAAGAGTTCCAGCTGCCCCGAGCCGGTGGGACCATAGCATCCCCCTATTGAGATATGTTGTGAGGCTGAAGGGAGTGAGGAAGGGAAGAAGATGGAGAAGGGAAAAGTTGGGAAGTACCTTTTTAATTTTATGTGAATACCGCACACTAGTCCCATCTGCTCCCAACCGCCTGGAGCCAGTAGGACTATGGTTTCCCTAATTGAGGCTAAAGATAGTGAGGGGGAAGAAAAGGTGAGGAACCTGGCTATTCAGATCTGGTCACTAAACACAGCTAAAGCCATTTCAAGCAATGTTTCTGTTCTGAATGGTGATCTTTCACCAGGGCGATACTAAGGGTACCACTCCGAGTAACTAAAGATTTGCAATTAACTTATAAAGGTCAGCACTCAAATATATACACTTTGTAGTCTGCTAGCGCAAGTAATACTACAAATGATTTATATGTAAATTCTATATGGGTAGTTAGGAAAATGTCTAAGGTTTCCAGAGAAAAAAGTTCTTGTACTGAAGCTTTTAAATTCTATATGAAATATATATTGGAACTTTAGGTAAAACGTTAAAAAAACGGTTTCAGTGGTTTTCAAACTGCACTACTTTTAGATATTTTATTTTTAATTTTAAAAAGTTCAAGAATTTCAGTCACAGAAAACGTTTGCCATTCTTCAAACTACCCATAGAAAATTTACAGATGATTTTTTTTTTATAAAAATAAAATATGTATTGTTTTTTCAACCAAAAAAATTAACAAAGATTATTTTTTAAAAAAAAGTTGTTTTTTTCATTTCCCCCGATTTACATTTTCCCTCCATTTAAGTTTTTTTTTTCAGTCACTTGAAAAACGTAAAATAGGGGTTTTACTGTATATATAAATTAAATATGAAAATATTGTATTTCCATAAAGCTGAATGAATGTAATTACAATATATAAAATAAAATAAAATAATAAAAAAATACTTATTCACTTACATTTTGGAAGATTTTACAGAATAAAACCCAAATGAACTGCGTCTCAAAGAATGATGCGATACTTCACAGTTGTCATTTTGTTTTAAATTCCAGACGAGCGGCGTGTCAAAAACGAAAAGCAAGAATTGCTATCTGATTTATTATTTTGTTGGCAAACGAATGTAGTTTAATTTAGTTAGCTACGAACATTTTTTATGGTTGAAAATCCCACAAAAATAAAGTTTTTTTTTGCGTTACCCGTCGGACGCCGACTTTCAACTGATACAAATTTTGCATTACCAGTCGGACATTCTGGCGCATCAGAGGTTAAGGGTGTTGTACAAATATGTTTCCAAGGCTCTATCCTACTACTAAGTATGAATAATTTATTATAACTTAAGGCTAACAGATTGTATCCACCAGCTCATCGGTCAATAACACAAAACTGTATGTACACTGTATCACCGATAAATGTGATGCTGCATAAAAATGTACATACTCGTACGTGTTATTTATATTAGTTTTTTATTAATTTTTTTTATTCAATATAATTCTTTTTACAATAAGGTATATAAATAAAATATAGTGTACCAAAAACATAATATAGCTGTTCCTCACCATAAGAAACAAAGTTGTTGTGTTTGGTGAGGGATTTTCATTAAATAATAAGATCATGACATAAAACATTGTTGTACAGTACAGCAGGAAGATACGAATTAGTCGTGTAAAATTAGTAAGTTATAAATAGTAATAATATTAAAGAAAAGTAAAGAAATTTACAGGTTGTATATTATTTACAAGCTATCTGTAATACTTTGACCCTTCAAAGTGCCAATTGTTTTGTATAACTTTGTGAATTGTCAAAGTTACACATTTTACAACCTTCTAGAGTCAGGCTGTTTCATCCTTCCTCCACCATTATTTTCACCATGACTTTAATATATATTTTTTCTTTCAGCCAAAAGTGGAGACAATCGTTGACTTTGTGGATGTAGAAGTTCCCATTGAAGGTGGAAAATCCTTCACCGGTGTGTACGCCCAAGGGTTCCCAAAGAGATGCTTCTCCTCAGATGGGAAGAGGCTATTGTTCTCCACTGCGCAAAAGACGGAAGTCAGGAGTTATGTGGTAGACATCGGTAAGTGAAATTAATCGTTTTTTAATTTAGAGTGGGAGTAAATTATCTTGCATTTCTCTATGTATTATGAATATTTTTTTCTTCAAGTGCTGAATTGATAGGTGAAAGTGGATCAATTAAATTGCAAATGTCCATGTTGCTTACAGATACTGGGAAAATAACAGACATTTCCGATGAGTCTTTCCCGTGCAGTACTACAATCATTGATGTCCACCAGGATATGATTCTGGCCTCGAGGAGCTCCATGAAACAGCCGTCTCAAGTAAGTCACTAAGATACAAAAGGAAGTGACGGATGTTGATTGAATCAACATACATATATAATCATTGAAGAATGTCGTCGGGTAGAAAGGGAGGGGACGGAGAAAGGAGAAACACAATAGGAAGGTTGAGTAGACTACCCGTCTATTTGGATCTAGCTACTAAACATAGCCAAAGTCATTTCAACAAAATTTGCATACCGTTAATCTGAAACTATATATGTACGTATGTAAATACAATTTTCTGCATATTGCTTGTTTTTTAATCCACTGAAGCTTGCTTGCCTCTGATTCCAGAGCTAAATCTCTTACTATGCCATTTAATTAATGCGCGATCATCCTTTCCAGCTTGTCATTGCAAAACTGCCGAAAGCGGGAGAAGAAGGTACCATTGTCTGGAAGCTCCTCAGCAAAGAATCCGTCCCGGTTCCAGAAGAGATCAGCTCTGCCACCGTCAAGTATATGGACCTGGTACATGAGAATGTCAGCGAACCAGTCAGTAAGTAGTACATGTCATATCTGGTTCAGGGGGCCTAGCACGGCCATGCCGGTAATATTATAATATCGAATATTTTATTTCATAGTTTTAATTCGCATATATATATACAGTAAAACCCCTATTTTACGTTTTTCAAGGGACTGAAAAATAACACTTTATGTAAATTGGGGGAAATGAAAAAAACAACTTTTTAAAAAAAAATAATCTTTGTTAATTTTTTTGGTTGAAAAAACAATACATATTTTATTTTTATAAAAAAAAAATCATGTAGGTAGATTAGTTGAGTATTGAAAAAAAACATTTAATTTTTTTTATTAAAAAATCATATTTGTTGAATTTTTTTGTATTGAAAAAATATTTCATATATTATTAAAAAAATCATGTAGATTAGTTTATTTAATTTTTTTTTCTCTAATTCTTTTTCAATTGTATATATACATTTAAAAGTTTCGTTTTGAACGCCACAAATGTGACAACTGCGCCGGCGCATTGTCATGTGCGCGTCCAATCACGGCACAGATAGCTAAAATTGAAAGTGGGCGGCCAATCACGGCGTTTCGCGCCGTACGGCCGACCAATCACGGCACGACAGATAAACATGTGTCTTCTGCGCCGACTCATTGTCAAGCGCGTAAATCACACATTTTGAATATTTTTGACGTAAATTGCGGGAAAAAAATGTTAAAATCGGGTAATAAATGTACTAAAATACATCGGGACTGAAATAATAACACGTAATTGCCGGGAAAACGTTAAATCCGGGTACGAAAAATACGGGTTTCACTGTAATTGTAAAATATATAATAATATATATAATACATATTAATATTATAAATATTTTCATATGAAGTGGTAACTTGGTAAAGTGACATTATAATTTAAAAAATAATTGTTATTAATATGAAAATAAAAAATTATAACTATATTTTTTTTTAATATTTGATTATTAATAATGACTATTTATTTATTGACTATTTATTAACACTTTTTCTAATTTAAAATTTTCAAATTGATCTAATTGTGAACCAATTGTATTTATATTTAAATTAAAAAATAAAAAGTATTTAAATAACAAGGATAAAGATGATATTTAAAATAAATGGGGGGTTATTAATTTGTAATGTTTGTAACTTTTTTGTCTAAATAGGAAAGACTTTTAATACTAGAGTTAAGGAGCACCTAAGGTGTTTAACACGTTCATTGTTGACACCGCGCGTCACGCGTTGACAGTAATTTGACCGGCATGCGCGCAACGCGCCTCGCTCGTTGCGCCGTCTGTTCCATTTCCGGTCTAAAACAGACGCAGCCATGTGGTTTTGAGTCGTTTCTAGCCTCAGCGCTAGGCACTGTCACTGTTCGGCAGTTTGAATAGATCCGTCATTCATACCGGTCGTTAAAAAAAAAACAGTAAATTATGATGTCTATACAATATTATGCTCATGTAAACACTCCTTTAGTTCGCTCGACCTTTCAGTCAAATGTTCTCAGCATGGCATCAATATGTACTTTAGTTAGAATGAATTTTTGTTAGCAATGAACATGTTAAGTAATAATAATTATTCTGAATTTACCAACCATATTTTGGAAACAAATCATTCTTTTGACATACGAGGTGTGTTCAAAAGAAAAGGTGAATTTCGAATTTTTTCGAAAAGTATTTATTTATTCATCAATATCCATTTTTCTCCCCCTCAGATATAATGCACTTATGCCAGCGCTTCTTCCAATCCTCGAAGCACTTCTGGAATGCGCTTTTCGGTATGGCCATCAGCTCGTTCTTCGATTCTGACTTTATCTCATCAATTGTGGCAAAACGCTTTCCTTTCATTGGTCTCTTCAGTTTCAGGAATAGGAAAAAGTCGCAGGGAGCCAAATCTGGTGAATACTGTGGTTGAGGCATGATTATGGTGTTGTTTTTGGCCAAATAATCACGAACAAGCATTGATGTGTGAATTGGTGCATTATCGTGATGCAAAATCCATGTTTTGTTTTTCCACAATTCCGATCGTTTGAGCCGTATTGCTTCACGCAAACGTTGCATAACTTCCTTGTAGTATTGCTTATTAACCGTACGACCTGTTGGCAAGAACTCATGATGCACCACGCCATTGTAATCGAAGAAAACAGCGAGAAAAACCTTCACATTTGATCGAACTTGGCTTGCTTTTTTCGGTCTTGGCTCTTCTGGCCGCTTCCATTGGGTTTATTGGGCCTTGGTTTCGACGTCATAACCATATACCCACGTTTCATCACCAGTTATGACCCTTTTGAGCAAATCTGGATCGTCGTTGACGTCATTCAACAACTCCTGCGACGTTGCTTTTGCTCAAAATTTAGCAATTTCGGAACAAACTTCGCTGCCAAACGTTTCATGCCCAAAACATTTGAGAAAATTGCATGGCATTTTTTTAAATTTTTTTATATGAATACCGCACAAGAGTCCCAACTGCTCCCAACCGTCTGGAGCCACCCAGTGAGACTATGGCATCCCCAATTGGGGAATGTTGTGAGGCTGAAGGTGTTGGGATAGATAAGGGGCGGGGAAGGTGGGAAAATACCTGGCTATTCAGATCTGGTCACCAAACACGGCTAAAAACCATTTCTAGCAACATTTCAATTCTGAATGGTGGTCTTTCACCAGGGCGATACTGAAAGTATCTTCCACTCTGGAACATGCGCAAATATACATTAATTAATTGTGAAACAGCACAAATTAATTAAATAAAATTTACTTGCGCACGCCGGGATTTCAACCGCGACCTTCGGATTAGTAGTCGAGAGCCTTACCTCTCGACCATGGAGGCCGTCAAAGCCTGGGCATGAGCCGATTGATATCCCAACATCCTCTGCAACCTCCCTAATAGTGATTCGACGATTTTTCAAAACCTTTTTCTTTACTGTGTCGATGTTTTCTTCGTTTGTTGACGTGGTTGTAACTCCAGGACGCTCATCGTCATTAACATCTTCTCGGCCGTCTGTAAAGCGCTTGTACCACTTATAAACACTTTTTTGAGACAAAGTGGACTCGCCGAAAGCCACAGTCAACATTTTAAGTGCGTTGGAGCACTTTATTCCATTTTTAACGCAAAATTTAATACATATTCTTTGATCCATTTTTTTTCAAAAGTAAAAAATCGAAGAACACACAAAAACGTGACTAACCTTTCCAGTTGTCAAAAACAAACCACTAATCCAAAATGGCTGATAATGCTAACATATGATAAACATATGTGTACCAACATAACAAAAAAAAAATCTATAATCGAATGTACACAGCCTGCGAAAATTCAAAATTCACCTTTTCTTTTGAACACACTTGGTAAATAAAGGTTTATGTTAAACAGTATTTTGGTCGAGACGACTGTCAAATGTAATTGTCGTGCTCCCGAATGTTAACTAACAACCAATATTATTGATAAAGACATTTTCGCATCAATGTTGGCTTTTGTGCTAAGGCCCCAGAGATTATATACTTATAATGTAGTCAACCCTTCACATAAGTTTGACATTATCGAAATGTATAAATTGGTTTGTTGGATGTTTATCCTGTTCAACTCTGACATGTTTTCTTTTATATCTTGAATTTTATATCCCTTACCTTTGGCTTCCTATGGGACTGGGAAAATTAAAAAAAAAAGCATTACCCCTCCCCCTTCTTTTAGAAACCATAACCGCACGATTGTAAGCTCCAAGGCTGTGCTATACCTTTTGCATATGTTTTGTCCTTAACGCACAATCGTATTGAGCCTTGCTGAAAGGGTTATATATTAATATTCCGTACTTTGCAGAGGATTTCACCGCACTGTTTATGGGGGCCCCCCAGACTGAGGGGCTGAAGCAGCCACTCATTGTATGGCCCCACGGAGGGCCCCATTCTAGTTTCACCAACAGCTACAGCTTGGAATCCGCCTTGTATACTATGCTCGGTATGAAATTCTATAATAAATGTTTTCCTGTTTTATATAACTGATACATGTATTTGAATTACTCGTTGCATCTAAAACATTATTCAAAAAATTATTTAAAAAACTTAATTAATTCTATGAAACTACTGTGTTACATTCTAGAAAATTGCAATAATGTAGCTTGTGAAACTTCACCCCCGTAGTGGATCGACTATTGTACTGTTTATTTCAAGATATATTAATTAACACACATATTATTGTGTATCTTTTGTTAGGTTTTGCAATGGTTCAAATAAATTTCCGAGGATCGACCGGCGCTGGTCAAACTAACGTGGAATACCTTGCCTCGAGAGTGGGAGACGTGGACGTCCGGGATTGCATCCTCGCCACAGACAAAGCCGTTGAACAGTTTTCCATAGACAAAGACAGATGTGTGTTGATCGGTCGATCCCACGGTGGTTTCCTCGTCACCCACCTCAGCGGGCAATTCCCGGACAAGTACACGGCCGTGGTTGCAGGCAACCCTGTCACTGATGTTGCCGCCATGATTAACTCTACCGATATCCCCGATTGGTAAGCACTTGTATTTCGAAAAAAGGGTCAGTTGTTACAAAACTAACTAAAAGAAGTGTTACCCCATTACTGCATTTTAATTTTTATCTAAGTGGAGATGTTTTGACCAGCCCGGTAGATCTGTAGTAGTAATGAAAACTGTAGTATGCTTAATTATGTTTATACACGGGGGATAAGTTCAATAGAATAAATACCATGTAAAAAAAGGCGGTACATTGCGTTTTGAAAAATGGGTTCCATTGAATGAAAATCACTCAAGCAGAATGTTAAAAAAAAACACATGTTTATTCCTACACTATTATTGGATAGTGTATGCACGGGGGTGGGAAAAATCGGGGATTCTAGTAAAAACTGTGAATAAGAACTCCTGTGTGGAGTTATTTAAAAAAAAAACTTATTACCATTACGCTTTGTTGATCATATTATTATTATCATCGCGTAAAAACAGATTTAACAGTATTTAGAATTGACAGTATTAAATGTTATTTTTAACTCTTAACAAAATTAAATTTAAAATTATTTGCTTTCAATTCAGGTTTTTCAATATTGCAAGTTAACTACCGCGGCTCTACCGGACTAGGTCAAGACAGCCTGTTGAGTTTACCGGGGAACATCGGCGTGAACGATGCCGGAGATTGTATGCTCGCGATGGCAACCCTGATGAAAGAAAAACAGTCATCCAAAGTAGTTGCCTATGGAAAGTCACACGGAGGATACCTTGTTACGTTGCTGGTGGGACTGCATCCTGAAGCGTTTTCTGCGGCTGTTGCAAAGAATCCCGTAACTGAACTCGTGTCAAAGTATAACACCACCGATATACCAGACTCGTAAGTTCAGTAAATAGAGAATCTAAAAAGTAGTTAACGGTGAAAATTAGAACTAACACTAGAATATCTGTGCATTACTTAATGAAGGCTTACGCAGAAACATTCGCCCTTATACTTATCTGCTATATAAGTAAAATGATTTGAATGTTCTGGATGACTACAAACAAATTGTTTATTCAGGTGCGCCTACGAGGCAGGTACAGAATTCAACGAGGTGGGCCCTGTGAGCGAGGAGCTGCTCCTAGCCATGCGCCGGGGCTCCCCGCTAGCGCACGCCCACAATGTGAAGGCCCCCACACTGCTGCTGCTCGGATCCAAGGATAAGCGAGTGCCCATCTTCCAGGGTCTGGAGTTCTACCAGAAGATCAAGGCCAACGGCTGCAAAGCTAGGTAAATATGACCTTCGAAACTTCGCTTTAAATTCTTTTATCTATTCATTCTAGTTTTTGGTCCTTTGTCCTGGTTAGTCGTGGCATGCAACCAGTACATATCATGTAACGGGATCTCAAATCACAAAAAAAAGGAATAATCATTAATCGATTTAAAAAAAAAATATATCCTAAAAATATTGCACCACACTTTGTAACGGGGCCACTTGTGACGTCAAATTGAGAGACTGTCTCAAGTATCTGTTATTAGCACCTCCAAAATAGCAGAAATAAAACCCAATTTTTTTTAATTAATTGATATTTATTCATAATTTTTTTTTACTTTAACTTTGAGACCCCGTTTTAACAACAAACATATTAATATTGTCTTTGCTCCGGAAATAATATTTTCTGCTAAGTTGCTCAATTTTTTCTGATGGTGTTTTTTTTTTGTATACATTATGTACATATTTTTGGCATTGTTTAGTATTTTCGGTTATGTCACAAAAGCAGCAGTCTAAAATTAAAAGACATTATTTTACATGTGTTTTGGGGATTTTAAGGGTATCTGTTATCTGTAAGTTTAACTGAATTTCTGTTTAATTAGGATAGTGCAACTTACTAATTATTACCAGCGCAACAAGTGATATGTGGTAATTTCTTTCCAATGTTGAAATTACACGGATATACTGACATTAAAGCTTTGTTTATATAGTTAGACCTAAAACAATAGACTGTTCCCGAGCATCATCCAGAATGAAGCATGGAGGCTGGTGCAGCTTGGGAAGCCACCAACTAACACTAGTGAACTATTAATAAATCACGACCTTTCTACCTATGGCAAGATATGTGTGTCTGCGCACCTACTTGCGGTTTAGTTATTGTGTGTATTTATCCTCAAGATTTTGCTGCTGCCATAATATTGTCTTTTATGTTCCAGAGTATTGGTGTATGAAGACAATCACGCCCTCAGCACGGGGGCGGTGGAAGTAGACCATGTGATCAACGGAGCCCTATGGCTGATTGAACACACACAATAATACATCCCTGAATGTGTTTGTATCGCTATATAAAATATAACAAAGATTGTATTGTTTATTATATTTGTATCCAAACAATAATATTGATGTAAAGATCATAGAGAACATAAGTATATTGCCCAAAGTTCTATTCTATAGCTTCTATTGATGTTTTTTTAAGACTCTTTTTTATAATATTGACTGTGTCTACGAAAAAGGCGGTAACCCTCAAGTTTTGGGAAAATTACTTTTTTTTACATAATTATTATCCTGACCACCCAATAAACACTCTTGAAAAGGGAATCAGGTCACAAAAATTTAATTCTTAGTAAAAATTCAGTTGAAATACGACTTGACCCACGTCTTTGGCTCAATTATTAATTCATGTTTCATTTTACGGCAATGAAAAGTGTAGTAAGCCACCTACTACCTAAAATGTACTGATATCACAGTGATTTCCAACCCCTAGTGCAGAAAACGATCTACTAACGGAATGTAATTACGAACATGCCTCATATCTCCCTAAATCGCCATTGTGACAGTTCTGCTTGTGTTTTACCGCAAATTATTTTTTTAACCTTAAATTCAGTTTTCAAAGTTACAAATGGCAAGAAGACGAACCAAATAGATATTTCAACTATGTGGAGTTGGAGGGATTACAGTTTCCGGCCAAAAAATATCAAAGAGAAGTCATTGAAATAAAATGTTGAAATTTTGAAGATAGTATGTATCCTTGTGATATCAAATTGTATTTTTACAGAATAAAAGCTATTTTGTAAGCCTTTTCCGTTCTTGAAATTATTAATTGATCATCCTTTGTTAGGTGCATAATAAATTTATGTTTATTTTGTTTGAAAATATGTTTTTTTTTTACTTTTAAAATGAAACATTAATTGTTAATAGGTTGAAATTATCATTAAATTAATTAAAAAAATATACTTTGTACTCACCACTTTTTAAATATACACAAATATATACATGTTTATTTAAAATTATCAATCAAATAAATTATTAATCATGTGTATTTAAAAAGTGATGAAAACAAAGTATATTTTTTAATTTAAAAAATAGAACAATAACTTTGTTTACATCACTCTTATTCGTTATATACTTTTGCCAACCGGGTTTCGCTACTGCCATAGCTTCATCAGGGCAGTATAATACAGTATTATACTGCCCTTTCGAAACATGTAGATATTTATGTATATTTATAAAGTGGTGAAAACAAAGTATATTTTTCAATTCATTTATTAATGATGAGCCACAAAGTGAATACTAATCGTTTGAATAAATTATCATTAACTGAGGAAATTATCATTAACGATTTGGCGATCAAAACTGTTCTAGAAAACACTTGAATTATAAATGTTATATGTAGATTCTTTTGAATTTCCTCATCACCCATTGTTGTTTTTACATAGATTTCATAATAAAAAATGTACATACATCTAACTAAAAAGGGTGTAAGCCACTCAATTAATAGTGTGGTGAAATAACTTGGTAAAGAAAGAGGGTTCATCCCTCAGATTTAACGGTTTTTCTTTAATAACTTTAGTAATTATTTATGGATTAAGATGAAAAGTTTCTAAATTGTTCACCATCAGCCCTACTTTGTCCCGGTATAATTTTTTAAAAATAATATATATATTGAAAAACCCGCACTTGAAACGTTTTTCATTTCTTCGATTAAATTTCGATTTTGAGGGTTACTGCCTTTTTCTAAACACAAGTCGATGTGTATAGCTATGTACATTAGTAAGGTTTTTTTTTAAACTTTCCTTTCTTCTTCCCTATTTAAGTATTCTCAAATCCCACCGATACATAGACAACTAAAAGCAATATTATAATTATTTTTACACAAAATGATTTATTTTTACGTATTATAACAAAAGAGTCTGTTGGTAGCATCTTTTTTCCTTAATAATTTATCCATAACGGTCTCCATGGTTGAGTGGTTACGATCGTTGGCTACGAATCCGGAGGTTGCGGGTTAAAATCCCGGCGTGCGCAAGTAAATTCTATATGATTAAATTGTGTTATTTCACAATTTATTCATTTAAAATAATATGTAATATATTTGCGGCACGTTCCAGAGTGGTAGATACTGTCAGTATCACCCTGGTGAAAGACAACCATTCAGAATTGAAACGTTGCTTGAAATAGCTTTAGCCGTGTTTGGTGACCAGATCAGAATAGGCGGGCACTTCCCCATCTTCCTCTCCCCCATCTCCTTCCCCTCCTCAATACCTTCAGCCTCACAACATACCCCAATTGAGGATGCCATATTCTCACTGGCTCCAGACGGTTGGGAGCAGTTGGGAGTCTTGTGTGGTATCACATAAAATTTTTTCTTCAAATTCATAAACAACTATGCTTTAAAAATATATAATGTTTAGCCCATAATATTATGTACTATTTTTATATTGGTAAATATACATGTCTGTAATAAATATCTTTATTTTATTTTTTTACCCTTTTTATCTTTTTGTGACCCTTACCTAATTTGGTAGGTAGGCATTTTCATCAATCGGCGTACAAAAAAATTATATTTTCCTTACATGGCTTCTGTATTTAGAATGGCTTATCATACAGCGCCCTTGAGGTGATTTTTCACAATGTATAAATCATTCTGATACAAGCCATAAGTGCGGGAAACACCGATTTATTCTAATCCATAATACGGTACCCGAGGTCTGTCTACCTGAGGGTAATTTACAAACGCCCGGCTTTAAATCCCGGGAATTTCGCAGTCGCCAGAAGAAGGCAGTTAAGGGGATTAACAGCGAACAAATTAAAATACACCGAGCCACAGTTTGGAGTTCACAAAGGAACCCGAAGAATAGTTCGGATGTGATTAAAAAGGGGGACTTTGGCCAAAGCAAAATCAGTAGTGGACAGAGACGAGTCAGTAGAGACCGTCCGGCCAGTGGTCGTAGTCGAGACTCCCGTCTCCTACAAAGCAAGCAGGCCACTTGCATCCCCAGCCTGAGACGCTGCGGGAAAACTCGGCAGGAACCGCCGAACCCCAACGCCCACCGTTCGGGTGCAATCGGGTGCCCTTCGCCTCCTGCCCTCCAGCGCCGTGATCCCATCAAGGCACATATCCACCACTGCAGGAATCACCACCGGACAGCAGTCGAGCGCCTCTGGCATCCTGCTGATCATCCTCTTGAACCGTCTGAAACCGGTCGTCAAGTGAAAGCCGAAACGCGTGTCCGCCCAGCACCAAAACCTCCCCCTACCGTAAGTACCACTCTGAGGCTTCCAACACCAACATCGAGACGACTGGTAATCTCCCCACTGGACCGTGTGCAGATTACCCGTAAAAAAAACAGTTCGTGTAATTAAGTGACACCCACAATACCTACCAGTTAAGAATGTATTTTAGATTGTGAATTAATAAAATACTTGACACTCAACGAAGTTACCTGTTTCTACTGAACCCCAATGACCCCATCATGTCAATCCAATTATTATTATTATTTTTATTACAAACTGTCAGTAAAATAAAAGCAAATACCATAGAAATATAATAATATGCGCAGCTCCTGACATTTACCATACATTGAGATGGCAACATGCTACACCAGCGCCCCTAGCGGCGCGAGTTGGCGAAATTGGGTTTTTCCGTACAATAAATTTTCTATGAAATATATTCTTAATAAATTATAGAAATCGAAAATTCAAAAAGTAAGTATTAGGTGACCTACATATGATTTTACTCCTTTTTTGCTCATGTACTCGTATATATATTTTTTTAAAAGAGGCTATTCGTATTTTATTAAATTTAAAGCCTCGCTGCTCGCGCACTGTCTAAATTATTTACAAAGAAAATAAAAAATTTATTACAATAGCAATACAGTCTGGAAGCGCTTTAGTCCGGGCCACTCGAAGCGGTAGTGCAGAATATTGCCAGTATTTTGATGTTTATTATATTTGATCGCCTGCGTAGCTTTGTCAAAATACGATTTCTATTCATTAAAAATATATTTCATAAAAAATCTCGGTAAGAAAAAGTCGGTAGACATTGATATAGCCTTTCGTAATCACCTAAAATAATTGACCGAATTCACCGAAATATTTAGATTTAAAATGTGCATTTTAAATAATAGGAATTCCCAGATTAGACCGGCCATAAAATAAATTTAGTACAAAGGCTAGCCGAACCTATTGTTAGGAAAAATCGTAACTAAAATAATATAATCTTAACTGCTATTTTGGGAAAGCCCGCAATTCCGTTGGAATTTTATAGGACGGCAATAAACACCTCAAAGGAATTGAGCCGACCAACGGACAAAGGCCGCTGAACACCTACAGGTAGACAGAAGGACAGTGGGCTCTAGGAGACAGTCGATTGCCAGAGTCCGCCCAGGACGGAGAGTCGAGTGAAGCTTCCACCGAGGAAGCAAGAGTCGATTGCCAGAGTCCGCCCAGGACGGGGAGTCGAGTGAAAGCTTCCACCGAGGAAGCACAAGTCGCGTGCAGTCTTCCACCGAGGATTGCAAGAGTCCGCCCAGGACGGAGAGTCGGTTGCAGTAGTCCGCCCAGGACACACAGCCAAGTGAAACCTTCCGCCCAGGAAGGTTCCTATTCTCGCTCCTTGGAGAAGCCGCCCAGGTCCTCTACGCTCTACGAATTCTACGCTTCCATCCCAGAAGGAAGTAACTGATCTTCGCCCTTCGGAGATCAACATCGGAGACCGCCCATGCCTCTGATTATCGCCGCGTTGCACCTACTCCCGATCCGGAGGTACACGAATACGCAGTGCGAACACGAGGACTCGACATACAACGCAGCCACTGGACCCTGGACAGCCATCACCAAAAAGGAAAGTGCCTCTGACTCTAATGATAATTCCTCCCACAACATAAGCCAGTGAACCTCTAGTCTTTAAGTACAAAGACTTTAACAGTAGAACTAAGTAATTGCCTAAGCCAGTGAACCTCTAATTTTAAGTACAAAGACTTTAACAGTAGAATTAAGTAATTGCGTATCTAGTTTTATTGAATTTATTATGTCTAATTAAGATTTTACTCTAGTTTTAAGACTAAACCCACGTATATAAAATTAAATTACTTGTAACTACCTAAGATCGCATTTCTATTCCTCCCTTTTTGCGTTATTCCTAGAAATATACCTACTGCCCGACGCACCGTCATATCAACATGACTTAAGGAAAGGACGACCGATGGTCGAGCCTTTTGACGCCATGGATTTGTATTGGCCGCCCACTCGTGTGGAAAGCCTATAATTACTGACGTAAAAAAAAATAAACAGAACTCGATATTTTCTCAGATGTGGTACTCAAATTTAGCGCCGAATTGGACAAATAAAATCGTAATTCTCTATGGATATTCTCTTGTCTTTGTTTTTCTATGAAATGAAAACAATTTTTGTCTATTGCCAATAGTCCTTTTCCGGTTTTAAAATCTGTCAAGAAGGCAAGTTTATTGTCGGTTTTAAATAATTTATAATTTTACGAGTAATCTTTGTGTTTTAACGTTAATCGATGCCTTAAATTCCCTTATATTCTGTTGTTATGATATTCAGTGACCGTATTTATCACCTACCGTGAATTAAACGTCAATGTTATCATAAATCCCCTGTGGCCTCTAACCTAAAATATTTGTTTTTCAGGAATAATCCACATTCGCAATGGCCAAGTCAAAGAATCACACAAATCACAATCAGAGTAAGTAAATTTGATACGTTTTTAATTCTTCGTATCGTTTAACACGTATTTTGTTTATTTATACTCTTGAATGTCTCACCTGTCAGTTTTTCGCGATTTTGTCAACTTGGCCTTTAGTAACCCGTAGAATAACCGAAACATTTTTGAATATGTCAAACATCAACTTTATTTTTCATCCTGGCTACAAGATTTATTGAAATTATAAGATCATATTTCGTGATATATTATGAAAGTTTTCTTGTCCAAAAGTCGTATCAGTGTTTTGACCATATATAATTATAGCCTATTGAAAAGTTTACTATTGGTTACTACTGCATGTCTTTGACAGATGCCAACAAATTGTATGATGAAAAACCCAAAATTAAAGTTTCTGTAAATGATGTGCCTGTGGGTGTGTAGTGTTTTCTTGATCATAAATTAATTCATTTAATTTAAATTTACAGACAGGAAGGCCCATCGAAATGGAATCAAGAGGCCAACCAAGTTCAGGTTCGAGTCTACCCTCGGGGTGAGTTTTCAAACTTTATTAATTGAAGTTAAAGTGATTTATTGCTATAATAATGTTTTATGAAAACGAAATTTCATCCAATGTGAATATCTTGTTATCACTGAGTAAGTGACAATTTACCCATTGGCCCCGAGACTTCCCCCAGGTCGCATATCATCCTTGATGGTGCTATGTGAGAGTACGCTTTTAAAGAGAAAATAGTGAACCTCAGTCTTGTGCGAATTGTCCATAAAACTATCTTACTGGGATATGTCAATCATGGGCATGTCTTCGTTGTATCTAGACTGCATCGGTGCTGTCGGGGATCTTTAAAGCTAGTAGTAGGGAGTACATTGCATTATACCGATTAAATAAACATTCCTGTCACAACACTTGTTTTGAATTTAGCTTGCAGAGGATTAAAGCGTGATGCCTCGCTGTGAACCCATTGTTTTGGCCACTTGGCTACATAACCGCTCAAATTACATTTGTGTGCCTGAGACTTGTCATAATCAATCCTACGATTGATACAGAGCGGTAAATACTTGCAGTATCGCCCTAGTGAAAGGCCACCATTCAGAATCGAAATGTTGCTTAAAATGGCTCTTTAACCGTGCTTGGAGACCAGATCTGAATAGTCAGATACTTCCCAACCTTTTCCCCCATCCCCACTCCCTTCAGCCCCATACATACCCCAATTTGGGATACCGTAGTCCCACTGATTCCGACGAGTCGGGAACAGCTGGGACTCTTGTGCATTATTCACATAAATTGGCTTGTCATCCCCTCAGTCTCCCGTATAGCCACATCACTAGCCAAATTAAATCTGGCTCAAACTTGTATTTACAGACATATATATATATTATGTATAAGATTTGTTTTAACTTGTGATTGCTTTTGTCTCCAGATGGACGCCAAGTTCTTGAGGAACCAGAGGTTCTCCAAGAAGCACAACCTGAAGCCCGTTGAGCAGAAGAAGAAGGCAGAGGAGAACGCTGTGAAGCGCTCCGAAGCCAAGAAGCCTTAGACACTAGGATTTAAAACATAATTTTACTTTTTGGTATTTTGTGTCCCCGTGAACACACCTCGTGATATTGTAAAATCCTTTACAATGCGATAAAGGCGATCTCTGTTCATGGAAATATAAAATACTTACAACATAATGGTTTTACTTGACACCTCTTTCATTTTACATTGTTATTACGTAATCCGCACCCCCACATCTAAACTAGGAAAGTGATCATTGAAGTTTTGCATCTTCACTCTGTATTTATACGGAGACTTGAACATGAATCAATATTTTAATGCATTTAATTTGAAAATCTAGTGATTAGAGCTCTAAATGACTGCACTGCGACAGTTTAAAACAATTCAAACAACAAAAATTCATTATTCCACTGACAACTTTTAATTTGTGACAGTTGAGATGCAGACGTATGAAATGTTAGAAAATTGATTTAGAATACTTTCATTAAATTGAATGGCAGTTTTTGGGTAACCGGACAATTCGGCACAGTGATAAATCAGTACACTTTTGAAATTGGTATAAAATGATTAAAAAAAACTAGGTTAGGTTTTTTAGGGCGGTTTTTTCTCATACTTTTAATGACTATGTATATCACTTCAAAAACAGTTAAAAATAATTATTTATTGCACATCGTCTGGTCTAAGAGTTCTGATTTCTGGGTTAACCTATTCACTATGCGTCAGGATTATGATATCTAAATGTCAGGATGGATTTTTCAAGATGAACTTTATCTATTTTTTTTGATATTCAAAATTTTATGATGTCAAAAGTTATCATATCCACATATTTAACGGGGAGAGGGATGTCGGAGAATTATTATTTATTAATTCAAAATAATGATAATATTATTTTACCATATGATAAACATGGTGTTTTTAAAGAGAAAAATATTAATTATGTTTTTTTTTTTAATTTGCATGGGCATTTATCAAAATAAAATCAGAAATATTACACATTTCTGACCGTTCTACGCATGTTTTGCAAAAACATTTAAACAGTTGAATACCCTTAGAAGATGCTGTGAAGATTTTTCTTTAACATGCCGCTAAGATAAATTAAAAAAAAAGAACACAGTGTGTTGTTTCATTTTTTCATAAGCACTACGTAACTTAAATGTTTTTTTTTTCAATGCGAATGACAAATTTTTGGTTAAGTTTATTTGCAAAAACATAACGAGAAAGGATTAAAAATATTTTTCTCCTTTAAAATTCATATTCATATTTTAAATATTTCGTAAAACATTCAATAGGACGGTCAGAAAAAGTAATATTTCTGATTAGACTAAGCCTACGTAAATTTATAAAATAATAAACATTTTTCTATTTAAAAACATGTTTATCGTATTGGGTAATAATACTATTAATATTTCTAAATAATAAATAATTCCTTTCCGACATCCCTCCCCCCCTTAAATGTCAATATTGTCATAATTATCAGGGATTTGATTAGAATTTATTTTCCTAAATGTGATTCATCCCTCTGTAAGAAACGGATTAAAGTGTGAGGCTTTGAATAATGTTAATAAAATAAGGTAAGTATAATTAGGATATATAGGCATTACATGAGTGGTACTCACTCGCAAGGTATATTGAATTTAAGGATATGAAAGTCTGAAAAGGTAAGTTTTTAATTTGGACCGAAATTCTGTTGGACCTGTTACGCATTTTAGTTCTAGGGGGAGTTTATTCCAAGCCCTAGGCCCTGATACTCCGGAAGCGCGATCTCCAAACTTAGTGTTTGGCTTGCGTTTTGGTTCTATCAGTCTCCCGATACCCAATGATGTTGCTGATCTAAGAGTTGACTGCCTTAGACCGATCTTTTCTGAAACGCATAGTTCGGAGTTGTAAAGTGGGGCCATTTCATTGACCGATTTAAACACCATCCAGTGCAGGTTGTACTGGATTCTTTCGGGGTACTTGAGCCAGTGAAAGTTACCAAGATGTTTTGAAATGTGCATATATTTATTGATGCCGGTGATGAGCTTTGCTGCAGCATTAAAAACGAATTGAAGTTTGGTAGTTAAGAAGGCTCGCATAAATGCCGTTACAGTAATGTGTAACGTGAAACTACAAACGAGTCGATCAATAGTTTTCTTGTCTCTGTAGGAATGTTTCTACATTCATACTATATTCGCATAAGTAGCAATATTGTCACGCGCGCACACTGCATGAACAACGATAATCAGCCACTGATCCCATGTACCTTAAATTATCAATACAGACTGGAGTAGATTTTTACAGAAGGAAGAAATAAATAAAAAAATCTGTGATATCTCACGCGGATGTCTACACAGTGCTATAAAAATGAGGAATGGTTATGTTCAGGACCCGCGCTGACGAGGAAAGATACATAACAAGACTATTATGGGGATCCACATTGAATCGATTAATAACCCCTTTTTTAAATTTAGTCCTGTGTGGATAATATGCCAGTACACCCCTCATTAGACACGCTGTTTCATTTTCAAGTGGTTTAAAAAAGAAATAGTTTTTTTTATGAATAGCGCATTGTTTTCATTTCTTCAATTATTCTTTACATGCGTAGCGTCAACCTCTAAATGTTATTTTCCCAGATCAACCAGATAAAATACCAATCACAATTAAAACATTTCACTGCATACGAGTCTAACAGATTTTTCTATGGAGCTCAACAATGATGATTGAATTGGAAAACCACAAAAGTGAATTAAAATTGAACCGTAATGTCTTGATATTTAATGGATTTCAACAAAATAATCCACTGAATTTAGTACAGGTAAAATAGACTGCATTGTGCATTGATTGGCGGTCACTCCCGTGGCTGAACTAAGCCAAATTACATTTTAATCATTAAAATCTCTTAAAATGAAACATGAAACTGAAAAGGCACAGAAAAGAAAAAGATAACAGTAGCAACTGGGACTCAAACCCAGGACCTCACAGTCTAACCGGGACCTTGCACTCTAATCCACTGAGCTACGGCTACCCGACTCCGTTGCATCATTTTTATTGACGTCGTACTTCGATTTCTAAGATCTGTCAATACCATCTTCAATTAATTCCCATATATTTTTGGCTGCTACCTTCTAATCATGATTACAAGATTCAAACTGAATTTATTTTAAATCATTAAGATGGTGTCTCGGATATACGTATCCGAGACACCATTTTATTTATATGAGACATATTGTTGGCTTTTTCTACAAGTCTAAAATTAATATAATTTTTTTTTATTATAACTTATTGAAGCTTATATATCTTGGGTTCGAGTCCCAGTTGCTACCAGTATCCTTTTCCTTTTTGTGTCTTTTCCATTGATGTACAATAGTCTCTTCGGTTTCATTTTGAGAGTTGTTAATATCATCTTAAATGAGTTTTAAAAATATATTACAATGACTTTATAAGCTTCGATAAGTTATTCCATAAAAATTTAACAAGCCAAATGACTTTTCGCATACAAAAAAAGGTGGCGTATGTCAATCTTACACAGCACAAGGTTGGCAGCGAACATGTTATCCACTTACAATTTACTAGTCATATGAATGTAGGTGCATATAGCTTACAGTAAGTGGATAAAAAAATACCAAAAAAGTTGGAATATGTCAATCTTATATGGTACAAAATCGGCAGCGAACGAACTAAGCTAAGCGAGCGATACCTGTAAACAGGAAATTCTTCCTTCCTGCCAGTGTCAATAGTGTCATTGTTTACAATTTAATGCCACATTTGTGTAGTAAATGGCCTAGTATTTTAGAGTAATTTATCTAAAAACTTATTTGTAACCTTCCTATAATAAAATGAAATGATATTGTCCCATAAATTTTCTAAGCAAAATAACACAAAATTAGTACCTAACCAACAGCATATTAAATTTCGGTAGGGGACGAACTTTTAAGCAAAAGCAGTGCAGTGCCAAAAAAAAAATTATTTTAAAGTTGGTAGGTACCCTAATATTATTTTATCATTTTTTAGAACTCTAAAATTTATAACTAGACAAAATATTATTATGATATCAAAATAATACTATGATATCAAAATAATATTATGATATTAAAATATTAATGCTTGTAAGCTTATTCGTTAATAAATAATACACATGACCAATTTAATCCTAATTGTTTTCATTGGCTCATACAAAAATTATTGATCAATTAAAAAACATGCACGGATGATTGGTCAACAGTATGCAGTGATTTTTGTCACAACTGCAATGTGGGTAACATTTTTCAAATCCTTTTTCTTTGCCTGCTGTGAGAGTATGGTCATTGCAAATAGCATGTTTCACATAACTTTGTTAAAGTGCTGCGTATTTTAATTGGTTTTTAATTAGATTGTGGGCATTGTTAATTAAAATCCATCTAATATCTGGCAAAATTTTACAAGAGATAGTAAAGTTGTTATGGCGGTAAGTTTCTTGTTACAAGATATGAATATTAATTTATCAGTATTATTTATTAGATTATTAGTAATGTAACAAATTATTATTTTTGTTTTGAACTGAACTAATCTATTTGGGATGCAATAAAGTGATTGAGTAATTTTGTGTTTACTCAAATAATCAATCTCTGATAATGAAAGGCAGTTATAAATGAACCGGCCTAAATGCGCATTTTTTAATCTGCTTTGAATAAATTTGATTGTTTTCAACTTACTCATTATTTAAAAGAATGCACTTCTTTTAAATAATTAATAATCAGTCATTCTCTATCCGCTACAGGATGAAGACCTCTCAAAACTGCTTCTGACATTTTTAGATTTGAAAATAGAATGCATTTACCGTTAAAGGTTGCATGAACTGTTTTGTGCACTAAAATCTTTAATTATCGCTTATTCGATCGCATCTATCAATTAAGTGATACAGCTGCATTTGAATAATAAGAAAATGATCGGCCATATTGTGTATTTCTTAAAAATATGTGCTGGTTAATAGGCCGGTGGGTAGGGCGCTCGACGAGCAGATGCGCGAATATAGTTCGATACTGGCAGTGGAGACCTACTTACTCCCTTTTCAGCACAAGTTATGTTCAGAGAAAAGGTCTGTTCTACAAATATTAGGTTTTACAGATTTAAAAAAAAAAAAAATATGATTATTGATGTAAAAAAATTCTTTGCGTTATATTCTTTAAAGATTTCTTTTATAACTTTAGAAAAATGAGTTTGGTGAAGGCACTTCAGGAATATCGGAATACAGAAAGAAGAAAGTTTTAAGGAGGAACAAGCCACCATCTCCCCCTTCTACAGAATCGCCAGAAGAAGAAGCTTTTATTTCAACTGCGGTGAGTCCTCAAAATATGACAATCAATCATGTATACTATTCATCAATCTCACATCAGTGATATTTTTTATCTGCAACCAAATTGTTGCAATGTAATAATAAATTACAACTACTAGATACATTGGCATAGCTTACCAAGCAATAACATTTGCTACTGTACTGCGGGGGTGCCCAAACGGTCGATTTGCAGTAATTATTTCATATATTTCATTATTTAAAAAAAAGATAAAAATAAGTATATTATGTTGTAATCTCCGAAAATAACATAATACATTTTCAATGCTTTTATACTTCCATTTATTTTATCTTTATGTTACCTCTTGTTAGCATTTTTTTTGTGACCTCACTTCAGAATATTGCAGATTCTAACGTATTGGTAATCAAAAAATTTTTTTATTCCCATTATTTTTTAATGTTTTTTTAAACCTGGTTTTACCTTTTGTGACACATATGTATTTAATGGCACCCCACAGTACCTAATAGTTTAAACAAATAAATAAAACTCACATCTGACATTTATGTTCAAAATGTGCCTATGAAATATTAAAATCTGCACAGGTCAAGGCGTAATTTAAATGTTTACAAATATGAAACGTTGAAATAAAAGATATTTTAATCATTGTAGAAAATAATATTAACATAACCTAAATGAAACATGAAAACGGAAAAAAACGACAGAAAATAAAAAGATTTCAGTCGCATCTGGGACTCGAACCCAGGACCTCTGCTTATCCGGGGCAACAGCTTAACCAACATAGCTAATGAGACCAGTTCAATTTATGTCATTTTCATCTATCGGATATTAATACGAGACACTGTCTAGGTTGCAGTAGTATTCTTTAAGAACTTTGTAATCATTATACAGATAGTTGCCAATAATATTGGATATGGAGAATAATATTGACAAATCTTGAATTGATATATGATATCGATGAAGATGACATATAAATTGAACTGGTCTCATTAGCTAAGTTGGTTCATGTTTTTTTTAGGTTATGTTAATATTATTTTCTACAATGATTAAATATTAAAATGAGGTTTTTAAATCTCAGTAAAAATAACTAATAATTAAAAATTGAAAAGATATTCTATTTATCATTATTAAACACATTCCACGCCAAAAAAAGTTTGGTTGGAAGATTTAAAAGTTCATTTATTCTTTAGGTTCACCTTTAGCCGCTTACAAAGATAAGTGTGTTAAGGTGTGGTGAGTAGTCGATCGCTTGACTCCATATACTTTGAAAGTCGATCTCTGTGATTATGAGTATGGACACTTCTGCTGTACTGTAATGTTTGAATTGATATATGTAACTGCCATAATTTGAAATAAAATCTAATTGAATGTATGTAATGCAGTGGTAAAATTATCCTTGACATACTGATCTCGGTCAGTACCTAATATATTAAGGATATACCTTTGTATTGATACTGAAAGAAGTTTATACTGTAGTCATAAGCAAAAAGGCAGTAATTTGCATAAGTTATATTCTGAGATACAAGACCTTTCATGTTTATCAATTTAATATAATAAAAAATATACTTATTTAGCTGAATTTTTCTGTTTATGTTTCTTAATTTTTAAATACAATTATTTATGACATAAAACTTAATAATGAAAAACACCAATATTTATTGTTTTAACATTGTTTTCAAAAGTAAAAACACAGCATATTAGTCTATTTTATTGGTATTTTGTGTTCTTGTGTATGAAAAAAATGTTATAAACAATTTTCTAGCTTCATTATATATGATATGAAAGAGGTGCTTTAAAAAATTAATTGATAGGTACCAAAAAATAAACAACAAAAAAATAATGACTTTACAATTTGTCACAAGTAAGGCTTAAAACACACTTCCTTGCTTTTCCCAGAGTGCGGAACAATACCTATGCTGTTTTTTTTAAATAAATACAGTATATAGAGAGTATCATAAACAAAAACACAGTATATGCCTCACAAATACTGTGTTTTTGCTTATGAAACTCGGTATACTGTCCTGCTGTCTTATAGTATTACTGTCGTTTTTGTAAAAAAATGAAAAACAATATGACGTTTTTTACACTGAAATAAAATTTATACTATTATTTTCTTTATTTCAGGAAGTTAATTTAATGGAGAAATTTTCTTCATATTTAGTTAAATTTGTGATTTTGTCAAATAGTTGCCTTTTTGCTAATGATAGCGGTATAGAAGTAGTGTCACTTAGCTTTTTTACTGTTGTGTTTACGTTTAAGTCACAACTAAACTACTGATACTACGGTTCGTTGTGTTTATATACAAAGAAACACGTCTCTGCATGTACTGTGCCTACGAAAGGAGGACATCTCTTTTCACACAATAACTTTGCACAGACTCGAGAGTGGTATTTGCTGTTACAGTTGTATTCACAAAGCAAAGACAGGGTTTGTTGACATAGTTTCGCATTAAAATGATGGCAAGTGTTTATTTGAAATAGACTGTAGTCGTACTAATGTACACACCCTTTTAGTTTATGCATTCATTTTAATTATGTCTCAAGCATCATGCATCTGTTAGGAAAAGGACGACCGACCAACATGGACCCACAGCCTCGAGTTTCTGATGTCCTGCATCGCCATGTCGGTGGGTCTAGGGAACATTTGGAGATTCCCATTGACTGCCTATGAAAATGGTGGAGGAGCATTCCTGGTTCCTTATGTCATAGTCCTGTTCCTCGTGGGCAAGCCCATGTACTACCTGGAGATGATTCTTGGTCAGTTTTCTGGCAGAAACCAAATAAGAGTGTGGTCCATTTCACCAGTCATGACAGGTTTGACTATTATTACATTATTCCATTTGATCGATGCCACTTACAACAGCCGCTAGTTTCCAACTGCCCAAAGCCAGTGAGACTATGGCATCTCCAATTTGGGGTATATTGTGAGGGTGAAGGAAGAAGGGAGGGGAAGATGAAGGCTGTGAAATACCTGATTATTTACAGCAGGGGTGGGGAAGCTCTGGCCCGCTGGCTGAATCCGGCCCGTGAAGCTTACGGCCCGCTAGCACTTTTAGTCAGGCCCACTAAAACTACTGAAGGCAAAAAAAATGTAATTATATATAATATTCCATGAAATTAAGGGCACCGTGTGTGTGCATGAGTATGTACGTTTCTTGTCGGCTGCCCAAAAGCTTTATAACACAACACAAAACTTGATATCACAAATTGCATTCGGACCACGAGAACGGTTTTCATTCATGGTGTCAATATTTTAGTCTCCAACTGAAATTTTGTGAAAACGATTTTTTGCTCTTGGAACACGATAATACCTTTTCGTAAAATATGTCTTCGGATAAGAGCCTACAATTTTGACTTCCGGTAACTCAAATACATTTTGAGATGATATAACGATAACAAAAACCCGCGGACTCACTCTAACTCTGAAACTCGGAAGTAAAAGCTATTCTCACATGCAGGTTCACTCTTAAAACTAGTATTTTATTCCGAATGTATAGGTTTTTTAAAATTTGATTTGCGGGCTTATATGCTGACGGAATTCGAAGGAAACCATTCTCATGTTCAGAGTGCTTGGAAATTCTACAAGACGTTTGATAATGCATTACACTGTTGCATTTTGGTATTCAGGTAATAATTATATCGAGGATTCCCCCCCCCTCTCCAATCACGCTTCTTCTGAAAATATGAGTCTGGCCCGTACAAAAGCATCCCTCATAAGCTTTATCTATTTCATAGATCAATGAGAACAGGCTTATCTATGCAATTGAATTCCGGATAGAATAGAAGCCAAATGTTGGATTGACTCCAACTTTCATTCTATTCTATTAAAAATGGACCATAGAATAGAACCAAATGAATGGCAGTAGCTAAGTGAACGCCACCCTCTGCGCACAGTACAGTAATGTCTATAGTTATGTTCTATGAAAAAACATTTTTTTCCTTTCAAAGGTTTGCTGCTTGACTTTGAACTCCACAAATACAAATGAATTGAAATAGAATAGAAATAGAGCAAGTGTGAACGCGCTACAATTCGTGTTCATCGTAGAAGAGTTCGTTCTATGAAATATAGAATGAACCTTAATAGACCATAGAATAGATAAGGTGGGAACTAAGCATTAGTTACTAATGATACAACTGATACAATAATATGAGTTCACAGGTTTAAGAGGAATGGCTACACGGCCTGTTTCATACAAAACTTAATTTGAGGCCAAAATACCCACCCAAACTGAATGATTTTTTTTAAATTAAAGGTATAGTAAATATCTAGTACGGATTAGAAGTATTTTATTTTTTTATGTGTTAAATTATGAAATATAGGCCATTAAATAAATCAATTTTTCATGATTTTAGAGGCAAATTCGGAAATTATTTGCGGGTTAACAGTAGTTTTGATTAGTTTGTTATATTTGCTATGTAAACATGATTATATGAAATAAAAAATAAAAAAATTTACATCTTTAAAAAAACATTTTTTCGGGTCAATGTTTTAAATTATGTAAGGCAAATTTGTGTTCCAATGTAAATTAGTCAATTTAAATTTAAGTCCTTCATAATGCTGATTTTAACAATTTTTAATTTTATATTTAAATATATATTATTTTTTTTTTTTATCTCCATTAACCCTTAAATAATTGCCAAAGTTATTTATTGCTAAGATCGTGAAAAATTCATTTCTTTAATGGACTATATTTCTTAATCTAAAAAAAATAAATAAAATACTTTTACCCCGTACTAGATATTTGCTATCCCTTTTGATAAAAAAAAAATCATTCGGTTTGGGTGAGAATTTTGGCCTCAAATCCAAAATTCAGTTTTGTATGAAACAGGCCGCGCAGCCGTTCCCCTTAACCTCAACTTTTTATTCATTAAATTACATTTTTCAATCCGATATTATAAATTTTCTATGTTTTCAGGAGTTGGCTACGGTCAACTGATAGCCACATTCTGCATTGTGACATACTACGTGTCGCTGATGGCCCTGACGCTATTCTACATGGTGCAGTCCTTTGCGTTAGAGCTCCCGTGGGCTTCATGTGTGGAGGCATGGGGCCCCACCTGCTACTCCTCTACAGCCAAGAATGGCAGCTTCCATGACAACCAAAACAAGACGAGCAGCTCAGAACTCTATTTCAAGTAATAATATTGTTTTGTTTTTAACTATAAATTAAAACAGTACTTTTAGTAAGTACATATATTCATTCATCGGTTTCCTTGGAAAAACAATGGGACTCAGTCAGGAATTGGATCTTGAATTTATTACCTGACTCATGAATAATAAATATTCATCCAACCAGTCAAGCTGGCCTATCAGAAGCTGGGCGTACTGTACAGGACTCGGAGATACTTTAATAATACACAACTGACCTCGTACAAATCGCAAGTGCACCCCTCTGTTGAATTTAGCAACCACTTCTGGCCCCAAAATATCTGAAAAAAAACCTTCTACTCTATGCAGAAACAGGCGATTCATTTGATAGATTCCCCTATTGTAACAAACGGATTTCAATCTTTAGAGCGCAGACTTCAGGTGGGAATGCTGTCCTTGCATTACCGGTATTTCAATGGAAGATGCTCTACGGAATTAGCGTCATTGATCCCTTCGGCACCGGCGCAAAGTCAGGAAGCACGCCAAACGCGTGTTCAACTTTTGTATACAGTTGAAATTTGTCACATAAGAACGGGTCATTTCTACGACTCTTTAAGACTCTTGTTCACTCCTTTCTCTCCTCAAAAAGATTCTCCACATAGCATCCTTAAAAATAAAATAGGCCCTGAGGGGCATTATTAAATTATTTTCCTCACACCCTCCGGAGTGGAGTTAATATTTAAAAGATAACTTAAATAATCTGTGATTTTTTTATAAGAATTACAGGTAAATATTTGCACACTTTCATGTGCAGGCGACCAATAAACAAACTATCCAATTAAAACGCATTTTTTTGCACTTTATCTACATATGTTTTTTACAAAATGGTATTAAACGTTTATGTAGTAATTTGAATTAACTTACTCTTTTTAGGAAATCAGTACTGAGTCAATATGACAGCATTGCAGGTGGAATAGGTAAGTTTTTCTCTCATTTTGATATCTTTATGATAATTTACCCAAATGGAATATGAAACACGAATTATTCCTTTTTTTATATTTTTATATGAATATCCCACAAGAGTCCCAACTGCTCCCAACCGTCTGGATCCAGTGAGGCTATGGAATCCCCAATTGAGGAAAATTGTATGACTGAAGGTATTGGGGAGAGGAAGAAGAAGGGGAAGAGGAAGGTGGGGAAATACCTGGCTATTCAGATCTGGTTACCAAACACGGCTAAAAGCCATTTCAAGCAACGTTTCAATTCTGAATGGTGGTCTTTCACCAGGGCGATACTGAGAGTATCTTCCAGTCTGATCATTTTTCATATTTCCCCATCTGAATATTCCAATAACTAAAAAAATTTTAGGCTATCCCGACTGGCGCTTGGCATGCTGTTTATTTGTCTCCTGGTTCTTTGTGTTCCTCGTCATGATGAAAGGAGTCAGGAGTTCAGGAAAGGCTGCCTACTTCATGGCATTATTTCCCTATGTCATCATGATCGCACTTCTTATCAAGTATGTATATTTACGTCACTATTTCATATTAAATATTATTATACCTCCATGAAATCCTTCTAATAAACCTGACTCAAAAAAAACTTTGTCTATTGTGATGGGTATATAGATAATAGAAATGATGGGTCAATATTAGTATAAAACCGTGGGTACAAAATTGGTTCCAGCATCAATTACCCGTACCGCTGCAAATCGCATGTGCACATAGCGGTGCCCCGCCTTTGTTTATACCTACACACCAAACGCATAACTTTCATTGACTCTACCGCTTTAATAGTCAGTAGAGTTTGATCATAACCTGGCGAAAGTAGGCACGCTTCCATGTCATATATCTCTTTGTTTCTATTATCTATGGATGGGTAGCAGAAATATGTAATTTAAAACATTGAAAATTATTTTTTTTGAAACACTTGGATTCCCAGCTATGAAATTGAAAACTAACTAACTAACCATCAGGCCGCTTCTCCACAGGAGTAGGAAGAGAGGACGGACCGCCAAACAACTCGATCTTGGCATACACTTTTTGCTTCATTCACATTCATACAATCTCTTGTGTTATTACGACTTCTGACATGGCCCGACCCAAGTATTTAATTCACTTGATCGTGTCATGTCTTCCTCGCACGTCCCCGGCTACTTCTTCCATTCACATTCGCGTCATATATTCTCCATACACTGCTTTCTTCATTCATTCACTCTACATACCCGAACCATCTAAGCATACCTTTCTTAATCTTGCTCATTACGTTTACAAAAACAATATCTAATTTATTTTTATAAACAATAATTATTAGCCTGAAACACTCATCCAAATTGAAAAAACCTTCCGAGCAAAGATAAATGTCGCCGGCAGGACTCGAACTTGCACCCTTCTAATATCCGGTCAGACGTAATTATTGAATGAAACACTAGTATATATTGATTAACTTGGCGGGTTTGCCATAAGCCGACGTAGCTCAATGGTAGAGCATCTGACCGAATATTAGAAGGGTGCAAGTTCGAGTCCTGCCGGCGACATTTATCTTTGCTCGGAAGGTTTTTTCAATTTGGATGAGTGTTTCAGGCTAATAATTATTGTTTATAAAAATAATTGTTACCCTTTGCGCTATGCACAAAAATCTTGTCTTAAAAACTTTAGTTTATCAATTAATAAATATCTAATTTCATACTTTTTTCTAGGGCGGTAACACTGGAGGGTGCAGTTGATGGAATCATATTTTTCATTAAACCCGATTGGCCCCAGCTGTATAACCCAAAGGTATTATGTCTTCTCAGATCGACACGCTTATATCTGCAGTAGGGGAATGCTAATGCAGATATTGTGAACACAAAAAAAAATTGTTTTAATGTATCCCATTTGCCTGATACGTTTTAATAGTAATATTATACAAAAATATTTATTGCCAAACAGAGAAACAAACATAATAAAAATGTCAAATAACGTCCAACAAATTTATTTTGTATATGACTGGGTAGTACTTACTCAATAATCTAAATTATATTTTATATTTTCTGAATTATAAAAGAAACCATTGAACCAAAAAAATATTATAATTTCTTCAAACGATTGGTATTCACATTGTGGTGTAATTATTAATAAATGAATTAAAAAATATACTTAGTATTTACCACTTTATAAATATACATAAATATCTACATGTTTCGAAAGCGATGCTTTAATCATCACATATTATTATTTCGTATATTCCTGAAGATGAAAGCATCACCTTCGAAATACGTAGATATTTATGCATATTTATAAAGTGGTGAAAACAAAGTATATTTTTTAATTAATTTACAAAAAATATTGCTTGACAAAATATTTTTTATAATGTCGGTCAGAATTTTGTAAAAATGACCTTGCAAAATCAATATTCTCGAGAACGAAAAACCTTCGGTGTACTCATTATAGAATAACATTTTGGCTAGAGAAATATCTGCTAAGTTGGGAGTATCGCCACTCAACATAGGGAATGGTGGTAATGTCCAAACCTATACAAATATATGATCTCAACTGGAAAATTTTACATCATGACATTGTGAAATTTCAGTTTCAAAATACACGAATATTGTATATTTGTTTTATTTGTATACATATTCATGTGTTTCATAATTGATATTTTTTACCGCTTCTCATCATATATATACAGAACAAAACAAAATAAGTTCTGTTCTGCAGGTTAGTGGTAGGTAGAGAGAATGGACCGCAACGCAACCCTGTCTTGGAGCACACTCCTTGCTTCAATCTTTTGAAAAAAAAATTTTTTTATTTTTATTTAGTACAAAATATACGTAATATTTTAAAGAATGCTTTGACTGTCCAACTAGGACGATTTCACGTTTTAGTACAGTCAAAATCACATCCATTTACCATCTTGTACATACTCTTAAATAAGAAAAAAGTATTTTCTTTAGGTTTGGTACGCAGCTGTAACGCAGGTGTTCTTTTCGCTGACTGTGTGCCTCGGTGCCATAATCATGTACTCTTCCTTCAACAATTTCAAGCAAAACATTTACAGGTACTTGTTTACTCTAATATTTTAATCACAATGCCAATATGTATGTTATATATAGATTTATAGATTAATTTAGCTGGTTTAGCTGGTTAAAACTTATATTTTAAAATGACATATTCTTAAATAGCAAATGGATTAATTTCTTAAACTTGTTCGATCTCAGCCATTTTCCAGCAAAAAATCTTGTTTCCTCAATGATTATGAAACAGTTTATTTGGTTAACAAAAGGGTTACTCTCATAGACTAATTTTGTTTCATAATGTTTCATCTATCATTGTGTATTTCATAATATGTCATCAATACGTTAAAATAATAAATAATTAATTGTTTTATTGACTCATCTTCTTTGTTGCAACTTTTCCAGTTCAGCATTAATAGCTTTTCCTCAATCAACACTCATTACTAATTATGGGTACCATTCTCCGCTGTCCAAAATGTCGAGAATTGTTAACTCAAGCCAGGACCTTGAAATATTTGGTACCAGTCTTAATGATTTTTGTCAGCCTTTTGTAAACCTCAAAAATTATTTTTTAGTTTGTCTAAAATCATGGACTCCACCAAAACCTTGTTCAGGCTTTGACTCGAATGTTTTCTCAAATGTATATTTTTGTCACTGCTTAATGCATGTATTTGCTGTTATTTTTCTGTAACTTTTGTTTATCTCATTTCTTGTTATGTATTTTATGTAATTGGACAATACTCTGTCAATAATAAAAAATAAAATGAATGCTAATAAATCGGCGCTCTGAGGCTTTTATCATAGTCTAGGTGCGTCTATAAATCGTTTCTCTGAAACTAAGGGTAGTTTTATAAAAAGAAGAAAATTCATTACTTATAACTACATAATACATATTATTTGTCCTTTAACCCTTTGAGGCACAAGATTTGAAACAAAAAAATGCTTGTGTTGCACAAAATTTAAAAAACTTCGAAAAGTACATATGTACCATCTAGTGGCCGATATGGTAAGCCGTTGGAGTGGGCGGGACATAATTTAAACCGCTGTGTTTCAAGTGGTTTTAATTTTTCGAAGTGGTATAAATTACATCCTACCATGCAGCAAAAGATAAAAAAGGTGGGTTATTTTTGATACCCTTCAAGGGGTTTGTTGTCATTTGTGTACATTATTATGACTTAATCTTTTTTTCTGTGTTCAGGGATGTTATGATAGTGGTGACACTGGACACATTTACGAGCCTGCTGGCGGGCTTCACTATATTTGGAATCCTGGGGAACTTGGCACATGAAAAGCATTTATCCAATATCCGAGACGTGATTGGCAGCGGAGGAAACAGCCTGGCCTTCATATCCTACCCGGATGCCATCGCCAAGTTTGATCATTTTCCACAAGTAACATAATATTTTAGTCATTGAAGAATATAATATTAACATAACCTAAATGAAAGATGAAACCAAATAAAAGGATAGAAACTAAAAAGATTTCAGTCGCATCTGGGACTTGAATCCAGGTTCTCTGCCTATCCGGGGCAACACTCAACCGACTTAGCTAATGAGACCAGTTCAGTTTGTGTCATCTTCATCGATATCATATCTCAAATTCAAGATTTGTGAATATTATTTTCCATTTTTAATCTCATATTATTGGCAGCTATTTTTATGATTTTACAAAGTTCTACCCGAACTCAATTGCTAACTTAAACAGTGTCTCGGATTAAAATCCGTCTTTTTATAAATAAATATCATAAATAATTTGTCGTCAAACACCACATATTTGATTAAAAATGAGGTACAGGCGACATGGATCTTCCAAGGGTTGTAAGTGGAACATGCTGCATATTTATGTGTTATTTATCCTGAACTAAATAATTCTAAAATATTATTTTTAATTATTAATTATTTTTATTGAGATTTAAAAACCTCATTGTAATATTTAATCATTGAAGAAAATAATATTAATATAACCTAAATGAAAGATGAAACTGGACAAAAGGACAGAAACTAAAAAGATTTCAGTCGCATATGGGACTCGAACCCAGGTCCTCTGCCTATCCGGGGCAACGCTCAACTGACTTATCTAATGAGACCAGTTCAGTTTGTGTCATCTTCATCGATATAATATCTCAAATTCAAGATTTGTGAATATTATTTTCCATTTTTAATCTCATATTATTGACAGCTATTTTTATGATATTTATTTATAAAAAGATGGATTTTAATCCGAGACACTGTTTAAGTTAGCAATTGAGTTCAGGTAGAACTTTGTAAAATCATTGATTTTTTGTTCTCTTCCCAGAAGCCATCTATCCATATTAGCACTGATATACTACGAATTTTATCGTGGCTGCACGAATATGGCAAGTAAACATAGTACGAGATAACTCGTAGTCGGCGTCCTAGCAAAGAATGCAATTTACGAGTTATCTCGTAGTTGGCAGTCAACGTGTTAATACAATATTTCTGTAATTTTTATTATGAACATGGGCATGCTATTTTTCCATTCTGTTACAATGAATAATTTAAGAAAATGCACAAACTTTGGCGAAAATGCCCATTTTCCTTCCTAGATTACTATAAAGAAGCCTCATTGGTGGTCGGTTATCCTTTATCAATGATACATGTCCTGCCAAGCGGAGCCGTTATTGACGTCTCTTCAAATCGTTCACATTACTCAAGAAAGTATCTTGTCTGTCACACAATTTTTTCTGATAACTCCATATTCTTTTCTTGGGATCTTCCTCTCAAGAAAATCCAATACCCTTTCATTGTTGTTAGTGAACCCCCAGTATTCTGAGCTGTAGTTTAACACAGGTCTAATAAGTGTTTATAAAAATTAGATGTAGATCAAACTAATTTTCTAATCCTTTCTGTGTAATTCTAAACTTTATTTCCATAAACATAACATTATAATGTCATGGTATTTTTTTAATAAATACACCTAAAATTGTGTCTGAATATCTGAACAATAATATTCAATAACATTTTACCTTTTTTCTAGATCTTTTCTGTGTTATTCTTTCTAATGTTGTGGGTCCTTGGATTGGGCAGCGCTGTATCATATCAGAGCTCAATTGTGACTGTTTTCTCTGACAAATTCAAGAATTTTCCTTATTGGAAGATTGCTCTCATCACCTGCACCATTACATTCATTCCGGGCCTTGTGTACATCACTCCTGTAAGTCACAAACAATTTTTTTCCCCAGAATAGCTACTTATATTCTACATATATACGAAAAGAAAGTACGAGGTGTGTTCAAAAGAAAGGTGAATTTTGAATTTTTGCAGGCTGTGTACATTCGATTATCGATTTTTTTTTGTTATGTTGGTACACATATGTTTATCATATGTTAGCATTATCAGCCATTTTGGATTAGTGGTTTGTTTTTGACAACTGGAAAGGTTAGTCACGTTTTTGTGTGTTCTTCGATTTTTTACTTTTGAAAACAATGGATCAAAGAATATGTATTAAATTTTGCGTCAAAAATGAAATAAAGTGCTCCAACGCACTTAAAATGTTTACTGGCATTCGGCGAGTCTACTTTGTCCCAAAAAAGTGTTTATAAGTGGTACAAGCGCTTTACAAAAGGCCGAGAAGATGTTAATGACGATGAGCGTCCTGGAGTTGCAACCACGTCAATAAACGAAGAAAACATCGTAACAGTGAAGAAAATAGTTTTGGAAAATCGTCGAATCACTATTAGGGAAGTTGCAGAGAATGTTGGCATATCAATCGGCTCATGCCATGCAATTTTCTCGGATGTTTTGGGCATAAAACGTGTGGCAGCAAAGTTTGTTCCGAAATTGCTAAATTTTGAGCAAAAGCAATGTCGCATTACTATCGCTCAGGAGTTGTTGAATGACGTCAACGACGATCCAGATTTGCTTAAAAGGGTCATAACTGATGATGAAACGTGGGCATATGGTTATGACGTCGAAACCAAGGCCCAATCATCCCAATGGAAGCGGCCAGAAGAGCCAAGACCGAAAAAAGCACGCCAAGTTCGATCAAATGTGAAGGTTTTGCTCACTGTTTTCTTCGATTACAATGGCGTGGTGCATCATGAGTTCTTGCCAACAGGTCGTACGGTTAATAAGGAATACTACAAGGAAGTTATGCAACGTTTGCGTGAAGCAATACGGCTCAAACGATCGGAATTGTGGAAAAACAAATCATGGATTTTGCATCACGATAATGCACCCGCTCACACATCAATGCTTGTTCGTGATTATTTGGCCAAAAACAACACCGTAATCATGCGTCAACCACCGTATTCACCAGATTTGGCTCCCTGCGATTTTTTCCTATTCCCGAAACTGAAGATACCGATGAAAGGAAAGCGTTTTGCCACAATTGAAGAGACAGTCAGAATCGAAAACGGGCTGTTGGCCATACCGAAAAGCGCATTCCAGAAGTGCTTCGAGGATTGGAAGAAGCGCTGACATAAGTGCATTATATCTGAGGGGGATTACTTTGAAGGGGAGAAAATGGATATTGATGAATAAATAAATACTTTTCGAAAAAATTCGAAATTCACCTTTTCTTTTGAACACACCTGGTATGTTTTTACGTTGCCCATCGAAAACAACGTCTGCATTCAACGGATACAAATTTTGAGTATCCATACGAGTATATCGCATTGTAAAATTTTTGTGTCCTGTGCCAGGTAATATTTCTCCCTCTTCCTGTGTCAACTGTGGTTAGAGGTGCATAAATGTGGAGATAACCTTCTCTACCCAGTAGGCGGGCTGTCTATTGCTACTGTAGGGCTTTTATTTACTTTTGTAAACTGTGTTTTATGTGCTAGCAGCACTTGCAGATAGCAATCTTATATTTAAGCCCATCACTAAGGTAATGAAAGGTATAAGATGGAATTTTTGTGCAGACAAAGGGGGTCGGTACTGGGAATCCAGCGGCCGAAATTAGAGATAGAGGGATTCGAGTTTGATTCTAATTTGGAGTAAAATGTTTTGGCTATATCTATTATATGTTTTCAGAGTGGAGGAATTTTCGAGCCCGTGTTAATTATGCTATTCCTGATGAACCAGAGACTTTTGGTGAATCGTCAGAGCAATGCATTCTGGAATGATTCTAGCCTTTTTGTATTTGAAGTAGCCCATATGGGTGATGCGTATGTTAATTTTGGTCAGATTGTCGATGTGTAAATGAGAATTTAATTTTTAGGTTGAGTTTACTGTTGTAGCTGATAAGGGGGTAGTGCGTTTGCTGTCTGTCTCGCTTTCGCTAGTGTTTCGTTAATGTGTGTGTTTCATCGTAGTTTCTGGTCGAGTGTCACTGCTAGATACTAGCACTTTTTTGCTATGGTATGATTTTGTCGTACATTTTGACGTGACCCACCGGCGTGCCGCGAGTTCTTCGTCTTAAGAAGAAAACTGCAGCGCTCTTAAACAGGTTCACATCAATGAGCCACTTGTCATACCATTTTTGGAGGAGGGCTATGTTTTGTTGAAGTCTGAGGGTTACCATTCTGGGTGATTTGTTTTATACCAAAATAGCTGTATCGTTGGCATATAGAGCCTTCTGGGATTGGTTTTTATCAGTATAAGGTATGTCATGTGTACATATGTTGAACAGAGTTGGGGATAGCAGGGAGCCCTGTGGCACACTCGCTATGATAAATTTAGTAGAGTAAAGTACGCCATTGATTCGAACATGGAAAGTACGGTGGCAAAGGAATGAATTTAGTATGCAGAGGAGCTACGATTCAATGCAGGTTTGGTAAAGTTTTAACACAAGGCCGTTGGTCCAGACTTTATCGAAGGCTTTTGCAATGTCAAGGAATGTTGTCCCGGTAGATACCCCCTTCTCAAATCTTCCGAGGATAAGCTCGGAGAGTCTGAGAAGTTGGTGGAGAGTTGAATGTTTTGATCTGAAGCCATGTTGCTCATCGGGCCGAGTTGAGACTTCTAAGATGTGTTCTATTAGCCTTTTGAGAAGTATTTTTTTGAAGATCTTGCCGACGTTCGAGAGAAGACTAATGGGACGGTGATTTGAACAAAATTTTGGGTCTTTACCGGGTTTCGGAATTAGTATAACGTGTGCGTGTCTCCATATTTTTGGAAAATAGAGCAGTCTGAAAGCAGAATTAATTTATTTAATAAGAGCAAGAATGCTTTTTTGGGGGAGGGCTTTGAGAGCGCAGATTGGAACTCCATCTGAACCGGGGGCCTTTTTGTTGCTTTTGTATTTGAAGGTTTCGCGAACATCTTCTGGGGTTGTGTAGAGCACGTTGACTTGGGATATTGTCTCTAAAATTAACATTTTCGTTGTTAGAGGGATCACTATTTTGGAAGTTTGGACTGAATTGTATTTCAAGGCAGTCAGGAAATGCCTCTGCTTTTCCTTGGTTGTCATAGACGAGACCATATTCGACTTGAATCGGGGGATTTGGAGTGGATTTATTGCAAAGAGCTGTAGAGAGTTTCCAGATAGAGTTATCGCTGGTTTTTAGTTTGGAGATCTTTTTTCCGCAGGTGGAATTGGAATAGGAATGTAGTTTGGAACGTATCTCTTGTTGAAACTGATTTATTTTCTTTTTGTCCCTGGGATCACGATACTTTTGCCAGCTGTGTCGAACGAAGTTTTTGCTGTTTATCAAGAATTGGATATTGTGAGGGAGATCACATTAGTAGTCCAGGCGAGTGCGTTGGGGGATGGACCTAGAGGCAATGTCGATTGATGACGTGATACCTCGATAAAAAATTTCTACTGCCTGTCGAGTTCGGTAGCATATGAAATGGAATGAGGGATGGGGGTGTTCTCTGCAACAATATGGTTGGAGTATGTCCGGTCGGTTTTTTTAAAAGGATGATGCGCTTTTGGGTCAGAAAATTCTAACAAAACAAGTAGTACCGGGTTGTGATCCGAATTAAGGTCATTGATTGTCTCAAGAGTATTAATCGAGTTTGTTTTGTGAAATACTGCGATGTCCGGGATGGTCTGGAAATTTTGCATATCCAATGGGCAATCTCGGCGCACTAGAAGTTAATGGTTTTTTTCCAGACCTTTTTAATATGATTGCACATTGTATTTTTCAGGGAGGTCAGCACATATTAAATCTTGTGGATTATTATGGGGGAACCTTCCTGGTGTTGGGACTTTCATTGGCTGAACTCATTGGAATAAGCTGGATTTATGGTAAGTATCATTTGATAATATTGGAAAGATGTAATTATAATTGCAGTTGACAAAATATATAGAAAACACTGCTGCTTGTCCAGACGATAATTAGATTTCCATTTATATATCAAATATAGGTCATTGCATATATCTCCGAATTATATGATTTCCCTCTGTTTTTCATAACTGTAAGCTCTGTTACATTTACTTTATTTCAATGGTGCTTTTATCCACATATATAAAAATAACACTTCAAATTTATATTAGATGACATAAATTTTGTTTTCCAGTTCTGGAAAACATTTGTGACGACATTGAGTTACATAAACAACATTTCAAATTCATTTTAAATAGCTACTTACAATGAAATAATTTTTGTTAATTTTTTTTGGAATAACTTATTGAAACTTTAAACCTCATTTTAATATATTTTTAATCATTGAAGATAATATTAACAACTCTCAAAATGAAACATGAAACCGAAAAGACACGGAAAAGAAAAAGATAATGGTAGCAGCTAGGACTCGAACCCAGCTGACCTAGAAAGTCCCGGATAGACCATGAGGTCCTGGGTTTGTGTCCCAGCTGCTAACGTTATCTTTTTCTTTTCTGTGTCTGTTCAGTTTCATATTTCATTTTGATTGTTGTTACTATTATCTTCAATGATCAAAAACATCATTTCTGATTTCCAAAGTCTGGAAAATATTTGTGAAGACATTGAATTACATAAATAAGACTTTAAATTGATTTTAGGTAAATACCTACAACGACATAATTTTTGATTTCTAGGTCTGGAAAACATTTGTGAAGACATTGAGTTCATGACGGGCAAAAGGGTGTCCTTCTACTGGCGGTGGTGCTGGGGCGTCATCACTCCCCTAATGATGATCTTTGTGTTTGTCTATGCCCTGATTAGCCTAGAGATGTTGCAGTACATGAATGAGAAATACCCCCTGAGCGCTTACAGTATGTTTACATTATTAATTTCCACTCTGAACTATAGATATCATAAGTTGTTTGACATAATATATGATTTGAACATAATTGTTGTATATGTATTGTGTTCATTTTTTTTTCTTAATTTTCTGGCTTTCACCCTTCAAGGGTACTTACTCTGTCCAAACATTGTGCGATATTTTTTAACTGCCCTACCCATACGAACGTATGTGATACGGTAATACGCAACAGGCCGTATCCCGTATATTCAGGTACAAAAAAACTATACCCGAAACCCATAAAACATTCGTATACATCAAGTTTATTCCTGCGTCATCTCGTTTAGTATTTCGAGGTCAGCCGAAGCTAACGGATGTGTTTGGGTATTTACGTCTCTCCCATAAAAGTTACATCACTATCAGTGGTACTCGACATAAAACCCGATGTTATTTTACCTACTTTTTGAATAATAACCCAAAGGACGGGCGGTTAAGGATGGAAAAATATCAGATAAGAGGGTGTGGCTTAAGAGGGTGATGATAGGGTTGGACACTCCTTGTTTTGCCAAGGAATCCTCAATGTCATACATTACCCACAATGCCAGCATGTCCAGGAATCCAAATTTGAGTTATGGTTTTTCTAAAGCTTCATATGGAAGCTATCAAGACTCGAATAAGACATACAAAGTGATCATCAGGATAAAAAGGATTGAATGTAAGATTTTTCGTTTAAAGTATTGTATAACTGGAACATAGTTTTGGTAAAGCTTTACCGTAATATTATAAAACGATCTTTTGTGTTGTCGGGCAAAATAATTCTCATGTTTCACATTCAGATACCTGTTTATAAATATCTAAAATAGATTTAAAAGGCACACAAAACAAACCATTTAAAATATAAGAAGTAATTATTTAATCTCATTAACATTCCAGGTAGAAAAATAATTACATGAAAATACTGTAACATTGTTTCAATAAAGCATTTATCATGGAAAGGTCTGCGTACACATAACGTTGAAAATTCGTTGTGTATTATCATTTGAGTTCAGCGCGTTTTTGACGTTGTGTTTACGCAGACCTTTATAATGCCTACTATTTATGTTTTGAAGCCAAAAAGGTCATTAATTTGTTTTTAAAAAGAATTACCATTTTTATGTCATTTTCCTTGCTTTAAATAAAATAAATGAAATACCCCACATTGATAATAAGCCCAGCTTCTGACATTTGATGGCGATATGCTACAGGGGCTTCCTCTTGAGGCCCGGGTTGCAGCTAATGTTTTTTTTCATAAATTTTAAAAGATTTTCTGTGAAATATATTCTAAATAAATAAAAGAATTTTTTTAATTTACACTTTAATGAGGAATATTTATATCTATTTAAACCACTATGTAAATAAAAAATTGATGGTAAGAATTCTGATATATTGCGAATAGAAGTCTAAAAAAAATAATTTATTGCTTATTTATTAATTAAGTATTTTATTCCCTTTCTAAACCACCAGACCGAGCGCTAGGGGCGAGGCTTATAACTGTTAGTACAAACCTAATAGCCTCATTAATATGTTTTAATTTATTAGCAAAAAGAGATGAAATATAATCTCATGTACGTTACCTAATATTTATTTTATGAATTTTCGTTATCTATAATTTAGTAAGAATATATTTCACAGAAAATCTAATAAAATGTATTAAAAAAAAACAATTCGTACAACCCAGGCCGCTAGAGGCGCTAGTGTTATCTATTTTTAAGGTATTTGCTAATATGTTTTGTGCAATAGTTGTAGGTTGGTTCTTGGTTTTCTTTGGACTCATTCAGCTTCCAGTGTGGGCAGTTGTCGCTTATATCCAAAGACAATCTGGAACATCAAGGGTAACTAATTTTAACTTAACTACAATTAAAGAAGCTATAATCTGAAGATTTATAGCACAGACCTTTTCACCAAGAACTTGTTCTGAAAAGAGAGTTAGGTCGGAATATTTCTAACCATCACATTTGATAACCATCAAATCGATGATCAAGGCCATTTTGCAATCTTTGGAGCACAGACGTCGGGTGGGAATGCTGTCCTTGTTCTACCGGTATTTTAATGGAAGATGCTCCGAGGAACTAGCGTCATTGATCCCTTCGGCACCGGTGCATAGTCGGGAAACACGCCAAACGCGCGCCCAACATTTGCACACGGTTGACATTTGTCACATGAGAACGGGTCGCTTCTACGACTCGTTCTTGTGTTCAACAGCTCGGCTGTGGAATGATCTACCGGCCTCTGTGTTTCCTCCATCCTATAACATGGGTCTCTTCAAGACCCAAGTTCACTCCTTCCTATCCTCTAAAAGATCCTCCACACAGCATCCCCAAAGATGATATAGGCCTTGAGGGAAATTATTTCCTCCTTGGTCTCCTGTGTGGAGTTACTGTAAAAAAAAAAAAAATTTTGAGATTTGACATTTGAACAATCACTTTTAACTTCTAGTGCGCCGCGATTGCCCATAGGATACGCAAAATTTGTACCTGTTTAATGCTGGTGTATCCGATCAGCAACGTAAAAACATACTTTTCTTATATATGTAGAATATAAGTAGCTATTCTAAGGAAACTACTTATGATACACATATATTGGGAGTATGCATTAATTCGTGCGGTTTTCTAAGAGAGGGCGTTACTAGTACTATTTCGCATTGTGTTCATCCATGACTATATTCATTTGAAAGCTACTGTCATTGCGCATCTTTTTCAGTATGTCATTTGGTTGAAGCGTAAACAACAATTTTTTCTATTCATTTGAAAATGTCGAACTTTGTGCCAGATAAAGTGTTTTTGCGGGGAGTTCTTCTTCATTACTTTAACATGAAGAAAAGTGCTACCAAAAGTCATCGTATTTTAGTGAAGGTTTATGGTGACCATGCTCTAGCTGATCGAACGTACCAGAAGTGGTTTGCAACGGTTTAAAAGTGGCAATTTCGACATAGAAGATAAAGAACGACCCGGACAGCCAAAAAAGTTTGAAGATGAAGAATTGGAGGCATTGCTCAATGAAGATGCGTGCCAAACGCAAGAAGAACTTGCAAAATCATTGGGAATTGATCAAGCAATCATTTCCAGACGTTTAAAAGCATTGGGATTCATCCAAAAGCTTGGAAATTGGGTGCCGTATGAATTGAAGCCAAAAGATGTCGAACGCCGATTCTGCATGTCGGAAATGTTGGTTGAACGCCACAAAAAGAAATCATTTTTGCATCGGATTGTCACTGGTGATGAAAAATGGATTCATTACGATAACCCCAAGCGCAAGAAATCGTATGTGAAGCCCGGCCAACCATCAACATCCACGGCAAAGCTGAATATCCATGGCGCCAAGGTAATGCTCTGTATTTGGTGGGATCACAAGGGTGTGTTGTATTATGAACTGTTGAAATCGGGTCAGACGATCAAAGGGGACCTCTACCGAACACAATTGATTCGTTTGAAGAGAGCGATCGCGGAAAAACGACCAGAATATGCGCTAGACACGAATCCATAATTCTTCATCATGACAACGCTCGGCCACATGTTGCAAGACCGGTAAAAACTATTTGAAAAACAGTGGGTGGGAAGTTCTACCTCACTCGCCTTATCGCCCAGACATGGCCCCTTCTGATTACTACTTGCTCAGATCAATGCAGAATGCCCTCATCGGAATACGCTTCACTTCGGAACAGGTTATCAAAAATTGGCTCGATTCGTTCTTGGCCGCCAAGCCGGAGAAGTTCTTTAGGGATGGAATCAACAAACTGCCAGAAAGATGGACAAATGTCGTAGCTTCCCATGGACAATACTTTGAATGAATGTATAACCATTTTTTCACAATAAAGCCCTAATTTTCGAAAAAAAACCGCACGAATTAATGCATACTCCCAATATATACAATTTTTATAAAAATGTAATCACTTTATCTCTGGTAAGACAATAATAATAATAAGTACAATTTACAAAAACATAATTTTGCAAAAAACAAATAAGTTTTAACGAAAATAGATTCAAATATATTTTTTCTCTGCAACTATGGAATATTTGGATCATGGCGATTCTCGGCCCGTTTCAGCTTTTGATCATAACGGTTGTGTTATTATGCTTGTCAGTTGATCACAATTGGATTAAAAGCTAAAACGGGCTGAGCTGAGACAGTGAAATCAAAATGGCTCTGATTTTCTATTTGATGGTCATGTGACAGAGTTTGAAACATCCCAACCTTAGTATATCCATTTTGAGAATTAAACTCAATCTGACTGATCGTTAGTCAAATGTTCTACCCACCAGACTCTCAATAATATATAAATCTTAGGCTTTATAGCTTCTTTATGTGTTTACAATTATGTACTTAATGGTATATATTGTCAATTTGACATTTTTATATGTTTTATGATTATTATTTGTAGACGGTGTGTTCTCTCTTCCGTCCAACTTCTGGCTGGGGTCCTAAAGACTCCCAGAAGTACTTGGAATGGATGCTGTTCAAGGATCAAGCACGAAGAAAGCGGGACTCTTTGAACTTTGGCTTTGCCAAGCACATCTTATATTCCCTCAACGGGTCCTATAGAAAAGGAGACACCACATCTCAGATTTGAGAAAAGCGCAGGATTTTAAATGGTTATTTTATGCTTTTGAAAGTACTTACCTATGTCCAAAATATGCTGTCAGTTTTTAAATATTTATGATTAAGGGTATGCGTACACATTATTTTAAAAGCGAGCAGTGAAAACCTAAACGCATATGGTTACGAAAGATTCCGTTTACTCTGAGAACTTTTTGCAATATGTGTACCCGTGCAATATTTAAAAACATAAACCAAAAAGTGTTGAAATGTTGTGTCAAAGTTTGTATAAAGCAAAATTTTGGTGATAAGAAATTACATATTGTCGCCATAATATAACCAAAATTTTATAATTACATAAAGTCAGAAGTTTTTTCAAAATCTTTTGACCTTACATATATCTCCAGTGACCCAATGATATTTATAGTCAACTTAAATAAGGTAAAATTTAGTTTCTTTCTTTTATTATAATATTACTATTTTGATCAAGTGGGGAGAGTTATTATTTATTAATTCAAAATAATGATAATATTATTGTGCAATATGATAAACATTGTGTTTTTAAAGAGAAAAATATTTATTACGTTTATTTTTAATTTGCATGGTCTTAGCATTTATCAAAATATAATCAGAAATATTACACATTTCTGACCGTTCTATGCATCTTTTACAAAAACATTTAAAAAATTGAATATCCTTAAAAAATGCTGTGAAGGTTTTTCTGTAACTTGTTGATTTGATAAATTAAAAAAAAAATAACAGTGTGTACTTTAATTTTTTCAGGAACATTACGTAACTTTAATGTTTTTTTTTTTTTTGTAGTGCGGATTACAAATCTTGGGTTATGTTTATTTACAAAAACGCAACGATAAAGGATTAAAAATACTTTTCTCTACTTTAAAAAATCATATTCGCATTTTAAATATTTTGTAAAACTTACAATGGGACGGTCAGAAAAAGTAATATTTCTGGTTATATTTTGATAAATGCTAAGCCTATGTAAATTTATAAAATATTTAATAAATATTTTTCTATTTAGAAACATTATGTTTATTGTATTGCGTAATAATACTATCATTATTTTGAATTAATAAATAATAACTCTCCGACGTCCCTCTCGTCCTTAATCAAAAGCGTTTTTAGTAAGTTAAATATGAATCATTTTTTGATAAAATTTTTGCAACAATTCCATGTGAGATATTAAAAAAAAAACAGCAAAACCTATGGATTGCTTTTCTGCGTCATTTTTGTTAGTTTTTCAATTTTTACTGTATGGCGATAATATGTTAATAATCACAATTCATTTACTCGTGAGTTTTTTATGAAAATCTCCACATTTTATGAACGCATTTTTTCTCTCTTGATGTATGTATTTACGAACATTCTACCTTATGTGATTTAATTAAATTTTTTATTAATGTGTAAAAATATTTTACATAAGCATACGTAAGTGTAAAAATACATTTTGAATTCCTTTTATTTATTATCTTTTGTATATTTGAGTTAGTTTAACAAAACAATATTTTTATCACAATATACAATTCATAATATTTACATACGTTGTTACTTAAATGTAGATACGGTGGAAATCATTTATAACTATAATATAAAATACGTATTTATTAAAACTTATGTCATTTTTACAAAATTTCTATGTATATATTTTTTTTGCTTATTGTTATCTAATGCATAATAATAATGTATTTCAAATGTTAGACAATTCAAATAGGGAAATCATAATTCATTTTATTATTCATTTAAACATATTACAAGTTACATAAAAAGATAAATCTTCTTAATTATATTGTTTACAAGAATTGATACTTTTAAGTAAATACAAAAAAAGCTTGACACGTTAACCGCCATGTCAGCCACCGGTGGCCGACACTGAGTCATTACAATCATGCCGTGGCAGCCACCGATGGCTGACGCGACATACCTCACTTCGACTTGCCATTTTGCGCTGTCGACCGTGCGCTCCGTGCAAACTGCTATTCATAATGTCTGACAAGGATAAAACCTAAACATGCAAAAACATTTATTTGACATATTTTAAAAAACTATATTCGCAGTCAACGTGTTAAATAATTTAACTGAAATTTGTAAAATCTGCAACACTGTTTTTTATTACAATGTTTTTGAGATAAAATATATTTTTTAATCCTATTTTTTGGTATAACAAAGGTATTACAAAAAAATAATAATGTTTTTGATGTTTTTTCAAATGTTCTCATTTTTTATAAAAGCCACCTTTTTTTTACTCCCCATTACATTTTACTATTAATTATTATGTCAAATAATATGAAACCGATGATTCTTAAGTCCTACTTTTTATTATACACATCTTAATAATTATTTTGTTACATTGCAATAAATATACTATATATAATCTATAAATGGCTTTCTCTAACACATGATTTATGTACATGTTTCATAATTTGTATGTACGTATATGTCATTAAGGCAGTACATAAATATGTATTATGTAGTCAAAGCGTACATAGGAGAAAAATACTGGAGGTTACTTTAAATGAACAGGTACCGACTATTTTTACCGTAAACTGTGCACTGGTTCACTAAACCTAAATTCTACACACTTGTCAAAAAATTAACCTTTCCACCGCATTTTCAAAACACGAATATACAGATGGAGCTCTCAGAACCGATGAAAAAAGGAACAGTAGGAGCCCAAATTATATCACAATTATACGGCGCAAAAAAAAATTAACCGAAAGAGGAAGACAATGCTTTAATGTGTTCTCCGTTATTAACACATTGATTGCTGAATATGCAACTAGCGCATATTGCGACATTTCATTTGGTGCTGAGTACGCGCCTAGCGCGTACGGATTATATACACTGTAAATTATAAGAAAACTTGATGTAAATTTCCATGTTATTTGTTTGGCATCCGGTGCGACGGCCGGCTTGTCACTTGACTGTTGTGGATGTTTATCAATGTCTGACACGTGTACAAAGAAATTGTAAGTATAATTTTAGGAAAAAGTATATTTTTATCAGTTTTATTCTCTATTTAAATTAGACGTAATTTGCAGCATCCAGTGAATTTACTTGAAAATACGTAGCAATCAACGTGTTAATAGATTCTATGATTCTTCTTCTATGATTTTAAATGGCTCCAAAATTCCATTTTGGTTAGGACCGGGGTTCGTAGTGCTCTGGAGGTAGAGATTATTTGCACACCATATAGTGCAGTTAGCAGCTAATGGGTTAAATACTGAATTAACATGGTAGTGTTAGGACAATTTAATTAATATGTCCTACTGAAAATACGTTGCTTCCAACATGCAATCAATCGCTTCTATTCATAACCCAACATGTTTATAATATTACATACAATATATAAATTAGCAATCAAGATCACAGACCAACATACAGCTTGTTGTAAAATACTATCTATGTATAATCTCCGACTAAAATAATAATAGTTTTCGATGATTACATCTTTCCATTTTCTTGTTTCATTCTTCTCCTGGTGATGGCTCCATAGGTCCCGTTGAGGGAGTAGAGGATGTGCTTCCAGTGGGGCAAGTTCAGAGACTTGCGTTCCTTCTTGGCTTGCTCTTTGTAGTCTAACCATTCCCGCTTTATCTTTGAGTCCTTCGGGCCCCATTTCACGGAGGCCTTGTAGGAGTTCTTAATCGTCTGTAAATTACAACATAAGAATCATTATTTCACCACAATGTCATAACACAATGATACCGCACAGGAATTTTTTAAGCATCGAGCCTAAAGCAATCAAATCGAATCATTGAGCCTGAAGCAACGAGCCCGAAGCAATCAACCCAAATCATTGAGCCTGAAGCAATCAACCCGAATCGTTGAGCCTGAATCATCGAACCTGAAGCAATCAACCCAAATCATTTAGCCTGAAGCATTGGGCCCTAAGCATTTATTTTTAGTTTTTTTTTTAATTATTATTACATATTTACTATACATCTCAGATTGTTTACTACTCTTCTATTGAATATTGAATTGGATGGAAGAGGAGTTTTCATTAATGCAATAATTTGTTAATAGTTAAATGATATATGGTACATGTATGTGTGCAATAGTAAGTACATTGTATATAGTAAATAGCCTTGTCCACACATCGCGCTCCTAACTGTATCTACAGTAGAAGACCGTTAATTTGAAAAAAATGAGAAATTTTAAATTCTCGCTGAAGAAAAATCCCCAGCATTTTTTTTCATCCACAATGGTTTTTAATTCGAAAATTATTTTGGTTCACTCATGAAAAATTGTCCGTGTAATTCGAAAATATTCGATTTGTGCGAAAATATGTTGTAGAATTTCGTAAATCTGAATCTGACTGGCGGCAGTGGAAATAAAACGCATTAAAAATTAAATTCGATTTCGATTGTATTTAGATATTTAAAAAAAAATGTTTTGCAAAATAAATGGTATATGTGTAGGATTATTGTCTGATTAATTCTAGCATGTACTAAGTTCGAGTATTGAGTTCAGGGCATCGGCCTGAATCAACGAGCCTGAGGCATTTTGCCTGGAGAATAAAGGAATTTATTACTATTGAGAAATCAGTAAAATTTATAAATAAATTTGGTACATATTTACCTGTCCCCAAGTTCCTTCTTTGTTGGTATAGAATCGAACGAAAGCCCATATTGGGAGCTGCAACAATCCAATTGCGAAGCAAACCCAACCTGAAGCTGGAATTAGAATACATATAATATTGTTAGTATGATTTTAGGTAATCATAAAAAAAACAATATTAAAACGGTATGTAATATAGTTCGACGACAAACAAAAAACAGAGAATATTTTGGCGATTATATGAGTATATCATCAATAGATTCACTGGCAGAGGGGGAACGCTACACAACTCTGTCTTGACATAATGCTTCCTTTATACATTTGATCTTGTCATGTCTTCTTGGAGTATCCCAGACTTCTTCCTCCATACCCTCTTCAAGCGTACTTGTCAAAATATTGTTCATTACACTTATATCGGCCTCTTTTCTGATATCCTTGTTCGAAATACGACCATTCATGGTTTTACCACACATATATGTGCAAAAGGATTTCAATTTAACTACATATATCTTTAGACTTCAAAAATAAGGTTCGTAGGTACTCTAAGTCATACCACTGATAGATCCGTTGTAACCTGTCTCTCTCTCACTCTCAAAAAACCATGTATGTAACAGAAAGATACGTTACAACAGAGCTCTTACCGGTAAAATCATAATTTAAAAAATGTGTTATGTTATTTACCATATGCCTTCATAGGCAGGACATAGTCTCCATAGGTGGTTCTCTTGAGGCTGATGAAGGCATACAGGAACACCACTATCATGATGAAGGGAGTGATGAGCCCCCAGCACCACCTCCAGTATTTGGTCACCACCATTCCTGTCATGAACTCCATGTCCACGCAGAAGTTTTCCAACCCTAAATCAATCGAAATACATTTTATTTTTGCCTCATTCAAATAAAACCAGCCGGGTTTGAATAGTGTTATTTTTTTTTTATGTTGGCAATTTTCTGACACCTAATAGCAAAGATTTATACTTTGTTGGCTGTGTATAAATAATAAAATAAAAGACACTGTATAAAAATTTCGGTTGTAAAAGCCATTTCAATTAATTGTTCTAATAATTTGTGATTGAAACAGATTTTAAAGGTGAATTTTAATAAATGAGGGGAAGATTATTATTAGTATGAACCGATTTATGTAATGCAATAATAGGGCAACTTTGACAAATCAAGAAATTTAGCCCCACTGGCGACATCTATTGATTTTACTATTAACTTAATAATATTGTTAGTAAGCAACATCATAGGATTTGGTTCTGAACCACTTTAAATCTGTTTTCAATGATGTTGGTAAATTATGATTTTATTAGTTTACTTTCAGCAGGTAAAAGACAGAATTGCAAATAGTGAAAAATAATTCCTTAGCAATAGGTAGGTAGTGGGTAGGTAGGAAGGTAGGTACCGACCCACTATGCAGAACAGTATTTAAATTTATTATTTTATCTTAGTCATCTTACCATGGATTAGAAAAAAAGTGATTCAATAATATGAGTAAATTATTTACCATAAATCCAGAAGATTCCAACGATTTCAGCGATGGCCATACCCAGGATGAGGAAGGTTCCTGGGAATTCATCCACAAGGGTCAAGATGTATTGCCCTCCCTGAAACAAATAAAACATATTTTTTTATGAACAATATGCACCCAACATAAAGGTTTCACCTAGAAACGATTGAGCCACTTCACACATTTTTTTTGGCTTAGTAAAATTAATGTGAATAGGTTTTCTGATGCAAATCCGTAAATTCTACAATTTTTACAAATAAATTAAACAATCCCCGTGTTAAGCTTGTTACATCACTACTTAAATAATATCTGTTTGCTAATGAATTTGAATTATTTTTATAAAATTCTACACTGAATGCTCTTTTTTAATATGATGACACTAGGTAGCTTCGAAATCTGATGTTTAACATTTCAAAACCAACAAAATTCAAGAACATTCATATTGGTTTTACCAGTACAGTGCTTGTTTTTGGTCTTCTGTCCTTGTTAGTCATCATCAGAAACCAATACACAAAAAAAAAACAAAGATCGAATAATTTTGAATCAATCAGTCAATCGTTTAAAAAAATTTCCCGAAAATGGTCCCTCATATTTTTCTGAAGGCGGACGAAAAAAAGAACGCTTGTGAAACATCAAATCAGTTATCGTGGAGTCAGAATCGGTTAACAGTTCTAAATATCAGAAATAAACAACTGAAAATCCGGGATAGCCATGAAAATAAAAAAAAAATGGGATGGTTATAAATTTTTTCAAAAACGAGAAAAGTTGACATTAAATTTGTAAACAGTATCGTGGGATTTAAAAAAAATGGCTGTTCAAACGTCAATAAAGACCGCTTTTCTAAGTAATGTAAAATGGCTCCACTTTGCGAATATTAAATGACTGACCTTATGAGTCATAAGAATTCTGCCATCTACTGGTAGAAATTTGCAAAAATCATTTTTTATTTAGAATTATAAAGAAATTGTTCATACCGGTGTGACATATACGAGACCAATGAGGAAGCCGGAGCAACAGGCTACCAGCGCCATTTGCCAGTACTTCCTGGTCTTGAACCTGTCGGTGAGAGCAGTAACGATGGCGCTCTGGAGGGAGACAGCGCTGCCCAGGCCGAGGACGAACAGCATGAGGAAGAAGAGCACGGCGAATACCTGAAAAAAGATTAAATACCTACGTTATTAAAGGAACAGAATCATCAAAATATCTGATATTGTTATTCCATCAGTGGCAACCCGATTGTAAAAACATAATTTTGGCAGAGCTATTCAGCAATTTCAGGTTTTTTCAAAGTCCCATCTTCCTAGAGCTAATGGGACTATAGCATCCTCGGTTGGGGGAATGTTGTTGAACTAAGTGGGATAGGAGAAGAAAGGGGGTAAAAGGAAGGGATTTTCAAATCTTGATACTAAACATACTAGTGCCATTTCAAGTAACGTTTCTGTTCTGAATGGTAGTCTTTCACCAGGGCAGTACTTAGAGCACAGTCTGACATTTTATGGTAGACAAAAAATGAAGGCGCTGCGATAGGTTAAAATGTTTTAAATGATAACACCAAGATGGCTCATGGGAAGATTATTGTAAGTTTATAAAAGCACAATGGTCCAAGTGCATGTTTTTTACTTTCATCAAACAATCTTCAGAAATTATGGTACTCTCCAAAAGGAGACGACTCTATGACATCACATTTTATAACATATTTTATGAAATATTTTGTGACATAAAAATTGATGGTGATATTATTGAAAATGTACATGATATGAAATACTTATATTAGATACAAAACTTAACTTTAATAAACATGCTGAATATATCAAAAAGAAAAGTGAGAAGATTTTTTTTGGGAAGATTTGTCAAAAAATTTCCAGAAAAATGACACCTGCAATTTACAACTCTATTATTGCTCCACATTTTAACTACCGCTCAACGATACTTTTCTTATGTAACGACAGAGAATAAAACAAATTGCAAATTCTCTTAAATAGAGCAATGCGAATAATACTAACGCGAAACAGATATTCAAAAGTAGCCAAAATATTAGAGGAATTGAATTGACTATCAGTGAAACAAATGCTGACATTTAACACAATGATTTTTATACATAAAATAAGAAATAACTTGTTACCAAAATATTTTTCCAACAATATTATTTACAACATGGATATTCACAGACATAGTACAAGAACATGTAAGGAAATCAGACCACCGAAAAGGAACAAAGTTAATACGCAAAACAGTTTATTTTATAAAGGAATGAAATGTTATAATGCTCTGCCAGTCCCAATCAAAATTACACCAATGAATAAATTAAAAAAAAAATTATAAAACCACAAGGAAAATCGATTAGTTTTTAAGTTACCTATATGTAAAGTACCCAATATTATATAAGTTACAATAATTAGTTACGTGTAATAGTATATACGTTAAAATTAGTTATTTTGTAAACTTAAATGTACAAATAACTAAAATAAAATAAATAAAACAAAAGCAAAAGCAGGGAAGGCAATTAGACGGAAACGGCGATTTTTTGGATTACTGGAATTTATGTATTGAAATAAGCATGTATTAGATATTAGATAAATAAATTAAAATAAAAAATAAAAAACAAAATCAAATCACAAGTAAAAATGTTAAAAGATGAATTACTATGTTTCTTTAAGACAAATTGTCAAATTCGAATGTGAAATTTTTTTTATCCAACAAATAAAATTTCAAAGACATAGTTAGCAGCTTGGTATTGCCATAGTAATGAAAAAATGTAGTTCCACTTTTTTAAATGTCTACATTTTATTGCCAAGCTATACCTACAGTCTTTGAACAACAGTTGAGGTTGCCCACCACTTTCCCACCACGATATAAGTAACTTATGGTTACTCCTTGGGGGTGTACGTCAGGGCTGACATTTTTTTAATAAACAAAGCAAATTATTTAAAAGACTAAACTCTCAAGTGTTCCTGCATAGCTTTCGCATAGAAGGATGCTAGTCACAAATGCGTCTCAAATTGGTTAGTACAAGATACTTAGTAAGTTAGTACAATTATGCAGAAAGAAGGACTCTTCTGGACTCCAGAAGAATTAATGATTGATCAGGGAATCAGGTGTCGATAACTTTTCTCATCGCATACGTTCGGCCATTTTGCTTGTTGTTTACTCCATGTTTAAATAAACTTTTTCTTCAATAAACATATAATTACTTTTATTGACTTATTTTAGTTTTTGGTTCTTATTATGGAACTATCACATCGTTTATAGATGAGAAAACATATTCATACTATTTATACTTAAGAAAATCTGCATGTGCATGTGTTTGAAAACAGCTGAAGAAAATCTGCATGTGCATGTGTTTGAAAACAGCTGAAGAAAATCTGCATGTGCATGTGTTTGAAAACAGCTGAAGAAAATCTGCATGTGCATGTGTTTGAAAACAGCTTTCTATTTTTTTCTGGATTCATCAAAATTCTACAACTTTGTCAAATTGCTGTCTTACCTGAGGCACCCAGTCGAACTTGGAGATGGCATCCGGGTAGGAGATGAAGGCCAGGCCCGCCCCGCCAGTTCCTATGACACTCCTGATGTCCGTGGTTCCCTTCTCGTAGGCCAGGTTGCCGAGGATCCCGAAGATGGTGAACCCAGCCAGCAGACTAGTAAAGGTATCCAGGGTTGTGACTATCATTGCATCCCTGTCGGAGTTAAAACATTCACTTATTTTGCCGAAATTTAAAATCCCTACTAAAAGCCGTGAGCTCTGGCGCCTTAAATTTGCACAGCATTTTCTGTCAGTTAGCGGAGTAATTTCCATGTGTTAATGCAAATTTTTCAATTGTTCTAGAAAAAAGATTTTTAAACACAGTTTTGAGGCCATATGGCTGCAATAGTGTGTAGTTCGCAAAGACAAAAAAGCTGTGCGTACCCTAAGAAAAACAAACCTTAAAAATAAATTCAAAGTTAATAAATAATACAATGAATTTCTGATCAAAACGTATTTTTTACATGAATTTGATAAGGAATTTTGGAACTTTTACGCCAATTTAGTCAAATGGCCACAGAAAAGTGGAAGATGATAAATATAATGCCCATTTTCAAATATTCAATGCACAATTCATACCGAACTTGAAAAACTACACACAGCCTACCTTTGGTCATAGGGCAATGCACGCCACTGCATAGCTGTTATGTTACTTAAGTACGTATAAGAATGTCTTAAAGGTGTAAATATAATTATATGTATTGGATTAAAATATATTATGTAATCTCCATATTATAATAACATGATCCTTTCCAAATATCAAATACATTGTCATTTTGATAGATGGGTAATTTTACCACATTATGAATTATCCAAATGGTTGTTCCTTTTATTTAAATGGATTTCCTCTAACTTTTTCCTTAATTCTCCGAAAGCATTTGGAATTTGCAGATAAAAAAACCGAGATTAATGAAAATGGTATTGAAAATGATTGATTATTTGAATTAAGATAGATTATTGGAAATGTTTCTTGCCTGTGAATTTTGTGATCAAACTGATTATAGGAAGAGAACATGATGATGGCTCCCACGCACACAGAGAGGGAGAAAAATACTTGAGTTGTAGCGGCATACCAGACCTATAAACAATTAAAACAGATTTTATTTATGACAACCAAATCATAACCATTTTTTTGCGCAGCGAGGAAATTGAACCCGAAACTTCTTCTAAATGATTTAAAATTCTTACTATAGAAACCATGACCATTCCAGAAGATGCCAGCACCTTGGCGTGTCTCTTATATTGACACAAATAGAACAGTAGTATAAATAACCTACCTGTGTATGTGGAACAATGCAACGCAGAAAAAAATACTTCTAGATCTAGGTAAAACCGTGCAGAAAATAATAAAGATAAGTAGGTAGGTTCGCGAGTATTTTAAGAATCATTGATCATTTTAGGAATTGATGTATTTAGAAATTTTGTGTTGATTTATTCCTGTGAGTTGAGATTATTAATACAACGGAAATCAAAGGAGCGTGTGTTAGAATCTGTTATTAATAAACTGACTCACCAATGGCAGGACTTTATTTATATGAATAGCTATTATAAAAGCTTATGATTAAATTTGCACAAAATAAATAAGAACACAAGATAAAAAGTAGGTAATATGAATTGAATACGGAACAAATAGAGATAATCTAGTCTACCGGACAACAGGGAGGAATGATTCTATTAGGGAAAACCGGCGACGACATTCACATATTGTATATGTAGATGTCACTACTGTCGCCGTGCTTCAGATGTTTGACGGCTGTCGAAATTGTAATTCATAGTGGCCAGTTCAGCAGGTAGCTACAGTGTTATTATTTTATTTTTTTAGTTTTCCAATAGTGCAAAATTAAAACTGTTTCGACACTATTCGGTTTGGGGCCCGGGCTGAAGACAATAAATAATATTGCTAGTTGTTGTGTACCTTTCATTGTCTTCTTAGTTCCGATCTCAAACATTTGCATATATACCTTATATAAGCAAATCTTTACATGACGCAACTTGAGGTCGATAGGCAGAATGAAGGTGATAACAATAATCACAATATGTTGCTTATTGTCTCAGAGACAAAACTTTTAATATTTTTTGCTAAGCCCAGTTTAAACCCAATACTGTTTACTTTGTTTGTGACAGGTCGGCGGCTGAGTTGACAAATGCATAGAGTTCCCACGCAGGCATTGTGGGTTCAATTTCTCTGCTATCTAAGACACAAGAAACATCTCCCTCTTATAATGATGATGGTAGGAGATTTTCAAATATTCTCAGGTTATTCGTAACCCGAGAATGGTTATACATAATTTTATGTCATTCATTTATTATTTTACTAAACATGATTTTTATTACAGAGGAATGTATATTATACTCCATACTAGGAGTTGTGAAGGACATTGTTCAGGGATAAATTAATTTAGTGTAGTGGAACACTAAATAACAATATAAAAAAACAATTTAAAATAGCCAAATTAAAAATACTTACTTTAAACAATTTTAACGCACATAACATATAATAAAATAAAATAAGTCTTTCTTTTTTAAATAACAATTAAAAACAATAATAATTATGTACTTGCATTCTTCTGAAGATTACTGTCTAGCATCTTAACACACCAAATCAAATTGATTTTCTAAATTCCAATGTATTGATACAGAATTA
>JAHDVE020000200.1:0-114111 GCA_022606495.2 Halesus radiatus | reverse complement strand
TAAATATTTAATAAACATTTTTCTATTTAAAAACATTATGTTTATCGTATTGCGTAATAATACTGTCATTATTGTGAATTAATAAATAATAACTCTCCGACGTCCCTCTCCCCGTTAAATGTGAATACAATCCTAATGGCCTCATTAAATATATATAAATATATACATGAGCAAGAGAGGAGTAAAATCACATAAAAGCTAATTAATATTTATTTTTTGATGTTTTGGTTTCTATAATTTATTAAAAATATGTATCAGAAAAAATCTATTAAAAATCTATGGAAAAATCGATTTTGCCAACTCGCGTTGGTGAAGCATGTGCTGCTAGTATTATAATATTTCTACGGTATTTATTATTACTCTCTCCTATTACTCCTTCCCCACCATAAATTCCCACCATCTCACAAAACATCTGTATTGTTCTACTAGCACTGGGATTTTACGATTAATGTGGTATTTGCGTGATTATAATAAAAAAATAAATAATAAAAAATTTTAACTTTAAAAATCAATACGACTACTTTAAAACTTTGATTGATTTTAAATCTGAAATTAAAAAAAGTATACTTTTTATGGCTTCCATCTTCCGTCCATCTCTTCGATTGCGATTCCAATTTATTCCATCCTATTAACATAAATAGAAAACTTTAAAACGGAATATTTACGCCAAAGATAAACATTTCACGCTTGAACAGGGTGGAATAAAAACGTCCGATAGATTCGGCGAACGATTTCCCGAAGTGGGTTTGTTGGAAGAAAGCCTAGCCCAAGGAAAATCCTTTGTTTTTTCTCCCCCCCGACATCCATTGCTTCACGATCATTAACATGTATTTTTTTCACACGAAGCTGAAACAAACAATGCTAGGAGATAAACACAATGGGGAAAGAGATTAATCGGAAGCCCGGACCTTTGCAAGGGAAACAAATAGATTTTAAACGGTAGATAAGGATGCCCTTGCAATCATATAGAAAACATAAAACCTTGGAACATTTGTTTTCCACGCTCGAGTGGTCTGAGGAAATCACATTATAAAAGGTTTAAAAAGTGAACAAAATATATTATTTTTCAATTATAAAGTATTTCACTGTAAATATTATTATTCTCGTTGTTTAAATTTTTGTATTCTCGTTGAATACAATTTTGCATTAATAATTACGTTAATTAAAAAAACCTGCGATTTTATAATTCAAACAATTTTTTGTCTGGAAAACTTATGGTCGCGTTCCACTTATTATAACATTTTAATTCCACGATTATTCACGCATATTCAATATGATTTTCGATAATGTACTTTTCTGCTGTTTTTCTTTTTTTTTATGAAAGACAAATATTTCCGGGTTACGAATACCGGGCCATATTTGAATATCTCCTACTACCATCATTTTGCGGAAGATTTTGTTTATGAAATGATGGAGGTCTTAACCAGCCGAGGAATCGAACTCACCTGGGTGAAAACTCCACGAATTTGCCAACTCAGCCACTGATCGGTCGACAAAATTACTACTTGCTAACAGATTTTGGGTTTTTACTCAAGTATCTGTTTTTCTTCAGTAAAATGAAAATTAGTCAGCTAATGGGCAAGTCCATTATTGAGTTATTATAGTTTCAAAGTTCGTTAAATTTAAGCAAACTTTTCTTCTTAAATGAGTCCAATGTCTCTTTCCGAAAGTTTTTGCAAAAAGCTTCTGGTCGATAGAGTGAGATGTCAAGAGAAACACCGCGCATCACCATAATTTGAACGTTTATTGATCATACACTTACATTATAATATGACAGATATTCATGCGAAATATTTCATTAAATTTTCTTAAGTTTTTAAAAAAAAATTGATATAATGCGCCAGGAGCAAACTAAGGGTGAGGAGGAGGGTCTTTTAGGTGATGTATCACCCCCCCAACCAATAAATCGGTGATTATTTAAAAACCTCAAAACTGTGATGAATATGACAATTATTTATTTGTTCTATTTAACATACTTCGTCTGAACGACGTCAGATTTAGTACGACTTTCCCCACACCTGTCGATCGTCAAAGTCACGTGGTACGGCATTTTAACGTACGATAAGGTACAGATAATTCAAAATTGGACCCTGCGTAACAGTTTTGGCTTTCCATGGGATACACCCGTTAAAGATATTTACCGGCACGCGCTAGTATTACCGTTTAAGATTATTCCTAGCAATGAGATAATAAACACTATTATAAATATGTTTCAATGCAATACTCACACAAATAAAAAAAACTAAACTATAATCACGACGTTCACGGACATTAAACATAACACCACAAACTACACATATCAAAAATACACTCTACAAAATACAGACTGAAATCATTGGAATACATTGCTATAACAAGTTGCCTGAGGAATTGAGACATGTGTGCGTTCCGGACAAATCTCCAAATAATGTTTTGAGATCTTATTTTTTTAAATGCTATTTTAACAACCATTTATCACAGATATAAACTCTTATCTGATAGCTGTCATTAATCTTTGCAGATTCTAACGTATGCATATTTCTCTCTTGCAAAACATTGTTATGTATTTCTTTTGTGGCTGTATGTTTTGAGCCCGTATATTTATTTATATTATTTTCCTATTGTTTATATATATTTTTGTTTTTGTTTTCATATTTTCGTTTACATATTTACAAATTGTTAAACTTAATATTATTATGTAACAAAAATTAACAGTTCCAAAATGAGTCAAATTGATAACTCATGGGAATGCAACATTGTTGTATGTCTTTAAAGAGAATTATACTTAAATATATATATATATATATCTGTTCACTTATTTATTGTATTAAACGCCCTGTATGGGTTATTACATATTTAGTTAGTTATAATAAACAGGTGAAAAACACATCACATTAGGTATATATATATATATATATATATAGATAAAATAACTAACAAATACAGGAATAACGTAGTATAAGTATCATTCCCAGTAATTAGAATTGACGTATGCGTAGTTTTTTTTCTTGAGGCTAACTAGTGTGTGTTCTGCACTATCAGTCAAATTTTCATTTTTAAATTATCTTAAAGTCGGATTTGTTCATGCAAAAAAATTCATCATTAATGATTTGTTTAGACCCTGCTATCACAGCATAGCACAAAAGTACACTAAATTGCAAACCCGAATTCAGACCTTTCAAGGTATTTTTTAAAATTTTATTTTTCTATCTGATAGGTCAATAGTTTTTTTAGTTAACCACAGAGCCAAGGGATAAAAATATCCTAGCAGGTAGTGTGAAAAGCCACAATTTTGCAATTAATTTTTCGAAAATTTCTACCTCAAACTCCCCTGTAGCACCCCTCCTGATCAATTTTTGGGTGCACTACTGCTTACCGCTACTTAGTAAATATGTATTTTAATTAAAATTTCATATTTTTTTTGTTGGTATTAAAACAGCATTTTTCCAGTTTTTAAATTAGAGTCTGACGAATAAAAACACTTTTTAACCAAAAAATATAAGACACGCGTAGACTTAAGAAAGAATTTCACATTTTGAAATTGCCGTAGTACAAAATTAGGTTAATCACCGTAATGAACATACTTTATTATATCTTTAAATAAAAAGTTTTTGATTCCAACGTGGTTATGGGGGCTGCTTTATACAATTCACCATATTAGAGAGATGCAAACCCTAAGCAGAAGTACCTACATGCATAAAAAAACTTAATACCAATATTCAATATTTCTTCCCGTACCAAAGATTGTAATCGTTGCTAACTAATCTTAACTAAAACTTATTTTAAGCTTATTTTTGTTATCTTCAACCACCCCTAAGTTTAATACTATTTAAAAAAAATATATAATTACAATTAATTCATTGAAGAAAACGATTTTTTTTTCATCTCTAGAAATCATTATATAAAAATTCATAGAAACCTTCAAGAATTACGACATATACTCGTATAAATATATCAAAGAAGGTCAAGTACACGCGAATGAAAGTTTTTATTCTTATTTTGGGTTTAAATGCAACTAACAATTTTTTTAATGTGCGAAAAATATTTAAATGTGTTTTCTATATATTTATATAGCGATAAACATAAATAACTCTAATATTAAGGTAAACCTAACATATTATAATGGTGTCAGAAGAAAGTTTTAAATCTTGGTAACGGGAAGGTTAAATAATTCAATTCGAAACCAGTTAAAAGAACAAAACGTATTTATTGGGTTTCAATTAATTACCTGTTTATTAGGAAGGAATTTTCGTGTAGAATATGACGTGTTTTCTGTATTATTTTAAAATAATATTTTGAAATCTACGTCCATGCGGACCCAGTGGGTGCAAATTTACGTAGGAAACAGCCTTCGTCTATTATTTTTTTTTATTACGGCATCCACGTTATATGGCTAAACACAAAAATGAAAACGTATGTAACCCAGCTTAATATTTTTACGGTATTCCCCAGGGGTAGCAGAAACTACGGTGTCGGCAATAGGAGCTACTTAGATACTACAAGTTCGGACCACGTTCATTTGATATGAAAGAAAACGTGGTGAGATTTTTAATCAACTTTGATATTACCAATACTTTCCTTTCTTTGTTAAATAAACTCATTTTTAATAATCGTTCGACGATCGCGGAATAGTTGTTGCGTCATGGCTTATTTGTTCTAGAAACACCAAAAACAATTGCGTATTGATATTTTCATCGCTATTGTATTTAATTTCTAGATCAAATCAATGTAACGTTAATTCAATCTCGAGGTGTGGATCTTTGTAGTCCACTTGAACGAGAAAAAGATTTTTAGAATATGAAAACATTAGAACAGTTTCGTCATAGTATAACAGATTCCAATTTCATAATAGCCATCAAATAATATAATAAAAATATCAAACAAGTATTACACAAGTTGATAGACACAACAACATTAGTACAGTTTTGTTACAGTGCGAACAGACTCGTAATATAATAGCAGACTGTAACAATTTTAATGACATCGGCAGATATCAAGGAGACCATTATATTATTTAAAAGGCAGAACACGAAATATAATTTGGTATTTTAAGGTAATCTGTACTGTAGAAAGAGTATTTAGAATCCTTAATATTATTTAACCAGCTCAGAAAATTAACAAACGAACGAATGATCCTAATATAACATTAATTAATAAAGCAAGGAAAATTATATACTCACCGCTTCTCAGTATTTTTTTTTTTTTTTACATGAATACCGCACAAGAGTCCCAACTGCTCCCAACCGTCTGGAGCCAGTGAGACTATGGCATTCCCAAGGGGAATGTTGTGAGGCTGGAGGTATTGGCGAGGGGAAGGAGAAGGGGAGGAGGGAGGTGGGGAAATACCTGGCTATTCAGATCTGGTCACCAAACACGGCTAAAAGCCATTTCAAGCAACGTTTCAATTCTGAATGGTGGTCTTTCACCAGGGCGATACTGAGAGTATCTTCCACTCTGGAACGTGCGCAAATATGTTATATATTATTTTTAAATTAATTAATTGTGAAACAACACAAATTAATTATATAAAATTTACTTGCGCACGCCGGGATTTGAACCCGCGACCTTCGGATTCGTAGTCGAGAGCCTTACCCCTCGACCATGGAGGCCGTCAAACAGTATGTTCACATTATCAAAACAATACAACACATTTAAATAAATCAATTAAGACAACATTGTCAGTTAAATACGAGTAAACACATTATAAATGTGAAAACCTCACAGAATTCAGAATTTTAATTGTTTTCTAACTAAATCGGTTTTACCGATAATAAATCATTACCCGTCCAAATTTAAAAGGAGTGGGAGTAAATTAAATCATATAAATAAGTCGTCACAATGTGGATTAAACACAGTTTGAAAATGGCCTTAAACGCCGAAACAGCTGTCACAAAAAAAAAGCTCAACGATATTCACAATCGAGGAATACTGCGAGTTAATGTATATGTTGTCATTGTTTATTAATACTTATTTGAATTCAGACCTCAAGATAATCTCATTTCGTTAAATAAACTGTAAAGAACCTTCAGTATTTGAACAGCAATAAAATAAAACAATATTTAGTATTTGGCTTCGAACTCTCAAGTGTAAAATAATAATTATTTAATAAAATAAATGAATAACAATTAAAAACAATTACTTCAATTTTTAATAATTCAAGATTTGTGAATATTAAATACATAATTTTTTTTTTATATATTCTTTAGACTTTTATAAAAAGTCAATAGATGTCTCATATAAATAAAAAGTCGGATTCTAATCCGAGACAATATTTAGTTTGCAATTGTGTTCGGGTAGAACTTTGTAAACATCATAAAGATAGCTGCCAATAATATGGGATTAAAAATGGAAAATAATATTCAGAAATCTTGAATTTGAGATATGATATCGATGAAGATGACATAAATTGAACTGGTCTCATTAGATAAGTTGGTTGAGCGTTGCCCCGGATAGGCAGAGGACCTGATTTTGAGTCCCAGATGCAACCGAAATCTTTTTATTTTCTGTCCTTTTTTCCGGTTTCGTCTTTCATTTAGGATATGTTGATATTATTTTCTTCAATGATTAAACAATTACTTTGTTTAAACCACTGTTTTTAATTTGTAAATATCTACATATTTCAGAAGCAAAGATCCCATCTTCAGGATAAACAATATACCTAAAATCCTGATGTGGATATTTACATGTTAAAAACAGTGGTTTAAAGAAAGCAATTCTTATTAAATTTTTAATTATGACTCCACAAATTGATTACATATCTTTTGAAAAAAAAAAGAGATTTTTTTTTTTGTGAAATCTAAAACGAAACACGCTGTATGTGAGTTATGCAACTGTGTGAGTACTGTTTTCAAGCCTCAGAGTAAGTTATATTGTTATTCCAAGGTTGAAGCCAACTTCCATGGAGAGACTTATAATAACAACCAATTTTAGCTTGCGCCAACGAATCGTTGCGATAGTCTGAGCTTTTTAGCACAAAACATACCGCCGATACATCTGCTCTACTATATATATATATACTCATCTTAGAAACTTCGGTCAACGACGAAAGAGATCCATCTCAAGAATAAAGGGTTCGCATTGAGATGGCCAGGAGCGCCTTCATTACGATGAAGAAACTCTTTTGTATCCGTGACCTAAAACTAAATTCAAGAAATAGAAACGTTTCTTGTAATGCTATCTCTTTTCTCCAAAACGCTTGGAAACCTGCACACCATACCGAACATTAACACGGAAGAATGAAATCACCAAAATGTGTATCTATAGAAGGATTCTCAAAATACCTTAAACCAGAATGTTCTTTCCTTATTATATGAAAAAAAAACTAGCTGATGTGTACCCGACCTTGCGCGGGTACAATAATTGATTTGACAGCAAAAGTAACTATCTCCAAATAAAGAAACATTCATTATTTGATAAACTAAGGTTCTTAAAAACTTAAGACAAGATTTTCGTGCATAGCGCAAAGGGTAACAATTATTTTTATAAACAATAATTATTAGCCTGAAACACTCATCCAAATTGAAAAAAACCTTTCCGAGCAAAGATAAATATCGCCGACAGGACTCGAACCTGCACCCTTCTGATGTCCGGTCAGATGCTCTACCGTTGAGCTACGTCGGCTTATCGCAAACCCGCCAAGTTAATCAATATATACTAGTGTTTCATTCAATAATTACTGTTTTTATTATATTTTCACCTGTGAACAACCAACTTTATTAGTATGAGAAAGGCTTGTAACGGCTAAATCCCTCAAATAGATGGCGTCGAGACAAATTATATCTGCATTTTTCAATTTTCACCAATAAAATGTAGACTCGTAGAAATGTACTCGTGTTTTCGATTTTTAAAATATTCTACCCAAAAAAACCTCTTGAATATGCAATCTGTGGCTAACCAGAGTGTTTTATCTATGGACTAACCTGAATAAAACTTGGCGGGTTCAATGTTTTTAATACTAATTTTAAAACGTTGTAGCATCAGTTTTTACATATTGGATTTCTTTCAAACTAAACCTTCCCGACACTAATAAGAACAAACTGTGATATTTTCAGTGAAACCGGTCCAGTAATTTTCGAAAAAATCGTGGACAAACAAACAAACATATTCACATTGATTTTTATATATGTAGGAAATTGTGTTAACCCTTTCATATCTGCACTAAAACTGGCAGTGATAAAACATATTTAATGCTTCGTAACAACTTGATGAATTTTTTTACGTGGTGTAATTTTTTTTAATGCTATTTGATGAAACATTAGGTCTTTAAGGGGGTATTTCACTCAAAATGACATATCCACTGTATACAAAAAGCGGAACATTTTATTGATTAAAAGTTTTTTACATAAAAAATAAACAATAAAAACTTACCTCCAGAACTTATTATATACTTACCGAAAAACAATTTAAAATGGGTGGAAGTAAAGATTAAGAATGAGTAGACAAATAAGGAACTAAACGTCACTTTGCATTTTGCTAAGGTGAACAATAAAATAAATCATTTATCTATAAATTCTATACGGTTAATTAGGAAAGTGTCTAAGGTTTCCGATGACGAAAATCCCCAAACTGTAATCTTTTAAATACTTTGAAATACATTCCAAAATGTTTGAAAACCTGTGCACTTTCAAAAGCAGTGAAAGCATTTTCGAGCATTTTGCCTAAAATTCCAGTATGTATTTCATATAGATCTCAAAAGCTTTTACAGTCTAAAAACTTTTGTCATTGGTAACTTTATAAATTTACCTAACTACCCGTACAAAATTTATAGATAAATAATTTGTAGTACTTCTGCGTTAACAGACCACAATGTGTGTGTGTGTTTTTTTATGTGAATACCGAACAAGAGTCCCAACTGCTCCCTTCCATCTGGAGCCAGTGAGACTATGTTGTGAGGCTGAAGGTATTGGGGAGGGAAGGAGAAGGGGAAGAGGGAGGTGGGAAAATACCTGGCTATTCAGATCTGGTTACCAAACACGGCTAAAAGCTATTTCAAGCAACGTTTCAATTCAAGAGTATCTTCCACTCTGTGTGTATATTTTAGTGCCCCCCTACACAAAAACCACCTTTTAAAATATAAAGATGGCTGCCGCCTGAACGAGTAGCTACCATCCAATGACCGTAACTTCAACATTTACAAATTATATACAAAAAATTCTGCTTACTTAATCTATAATTCTGAAATTTCCATCAAATATTGTACTTTCTTGCTGTTACAATATTTAAAATAATTAATATTCTATTACTCTTATTTATTTAAATTAGTCGTATTACCCACACAGAGGCAGCGCCTATGTGGGTTCACTTTTCTTACTATCATTATTTAAACAATCATGCATTTAAAAAAAAATCTATGTTAAAAACTGAGGGAAAAATAGCACGCAAACCACTGATGGCAGCAATTAGAAAACGAAAATCGACATTTTTAATTCGCTCTAGAAAGGGAGAAAAAAATCCTGGTGTATACTTGTATGTGTGTTCCAATATGCTTACGGTATAAAAGGGTTTAAAAGGTGTTAAAAAATGATCACTCCGATATATTAGCCACATATATTGCAAGAGGAGACAAATTCAAGAATATTTACTAATGAAAATCCGGGGGAAGATGTGGTAGAGAAAAACGTACCAAGTCACGTATTTTAAGCTTATAGCTGGTATGAGTGCAGTTCCAGGATGAAATAAAAATTGCACTTCTGTTATACGAGTACAAGCTATCTTAAGCATAAAAAGTTGGCACAATATAGAGATTTAAAATATTGTTGCATAATTCACTCCTTCAAATAAGATTTTTTCCACAAATTTTAATCTCTCTTCTTAATTATCCAATTCCTCAGTAGGAAAATTATTCTGGGCACCAATCAATCATCAAACTTTCTCAATTCTCATTGTTTTCCCGCCTGTTTTCTCTACCTAAACAGTGTTTTGCCGCCAATATTCCACCTGTCAAAAACAACTCCTTTGCTTTTGTTTCGTGTAACTTTAAAATGGAACACATTCAAATATAAAGGCAAATATTACTAGAGAGTAGGTACCTATTTCCCCTATTTTCATTTCAGTATATTTCTAAATATTTGTATGTCATTGTACGGAACGAAGCGTAACAAGAAAGTAAAGAAGGTCTCATTTGGGAGTGTTGAATTTTCCTTAACGACAATATTTCACATAACTCGGTAGAATTATTTGGAATGCTGATAGTTCATCTTTTTTTGGCTTAGATTAAACACACGTACACATATAATAATTACAAAGATGGGGTACCAGTGTGATAGTAAATCCATACGTGTATTGTTACTTATGGAAATGAGCATCATTGTCGGTAGACAGGTACAGTAGGTGTAGTAAATTGATGACTCATATAATTTCATGTAAACTGACATAACGCTTTTAATATATTATCTTCTGGTAAATGTTCATGTAAGTTTTTTTTTATGTTCGGTAGAGTAATCACAATTTTTGTCCACGTTTTCTTTTTCTTTTTTTTTAAATATATATTTTTTTCTTTATTTATATTAATATAAGAAACTAATCACCATGTCCCTTATTACCCTCAAGGTTTATATTGAAGATAAGATATATGATATTTATCAGCACCATACCCCATGTCATGCTGTTCTGAGCCAAGCCCGTCTAAACTCTTTCCATCCTAAGATCGACCCGTGAGCGCGAATATCCTGCCCCTCTCCTCCACTATTTTTTCCGCAAATTGGTATCCACGTTAACAGATTCAAAACCAGTAATTAAATTAATGGATTTAATTATTTTATAAAATTTTGTATTACCTACCTACAAACATAAATTGAACAAAACTTATATATTTAAATATTGATAGTGATAATATTACATTTATATTTCATTTTAGGTGACATCAAATCGGCCACGGAATTAATCCGAAATTAATAATATCATTAAATTATAATTAAATTAATAATATTTAAAAAATAAATCCCCAAACAATTCGCTTAAATATAATATAAACACATAAACTAGAAAATTAACGAGATTCACATATGGTAAACGTCGAAAGACAATGAACCGTTATTATTGTCCACGAGTTCATTAACAATATGATCGACATTCCAACATTTTTAATCGATACCATTAATATGTCGAACAAAAATAATTCCAATGCTCTGGAATAACATTTACTATCATTGTGCGTTGAGGTTGGTGTACCGCCTATAAATATAATACGAAATTTTATACAGTATAGTATCTATATATATTCTACAAAAAATGCATTTTTGATATTGTTGCATTTTGAATAGCAATAAATAATAATTAACGCCCACCTGTCCTGTTTTGTTCTTTACAATTGGTCATAATGAATTTGACTGAACATCCATTTATCACACGGTTTGAATGGGTTAATATCTCAGAAACGCGACTATAGCCGCCGCAGCAGTGCGCGGGTGATGGGACGCAGGCGGGAGGGCGTGTATGCGCAGTAGAAATCAAATTTGGAACTCTAGCAGGTCGATCTTAAGTTGGACTGAGAATAGTTGTATTGCTGACCCTGAAAACTAAGCGAGACGCTTCGAGGCGCGTCAAGATACCATTATAACGCTGACCTGTGTTCATTACAAGTCTAATCTACTATCACAACAAGTCTGCATTTGTTCCTCCCCCGCTTTGTTTGACGCAAATAAGAAGATTTCTCAGCCCTGGAGTCGTAGATACGTCATGTTTTTCAATATTCGTTTTGCTGGCATTCAGAGCAAATGTCAAAGCAAAAGAGCAGCAAGTTTTCGATGCCTCAAGCTACTTGAATAGTAAAGTTTCTCACCGGTCCCACAGTATGACTCCCACCGCCTCAACAATCGCTATTTCATCGTATATTTTGCGAATATTCTCAGCCGTGTCACATGTTGCCGAGACACTTTTATTTGTTTCCATCAGAAACGTTTACGTTCCGCGAAAACGTGATTTTACGAAAAATAAATCGTAAATTGCCTTGCGGTTTACCAAAGTCAAACAAAAACACAGTCTTTCGCAAAATTGAAACCTTCTTCATATAATACGAAGCCTTGTTATGAATTCTAAAACAATTGGCTTACGGGCCAGTGATACAAAAAGCGTAAGATTGCCTTGTTTTGGACCATAAAAAACATAACAATTTGAAAATACTACAAGCGAATGGGTTTTGAATGTTTTTGGGAGCAATATCCTAAGTAAAGCCGTCGGTAACAATGTACTCGTACGTACAACTGATACGACTCCACTATGTAGAATATTTGGCGAGAATGGATGTAAGCTGAACACAAAAATTGGCTTCTTTATACTAAGTCAGCAAAATGGAGAACTGTTAGGAGATAATACTAGGGGGTTAGACCGTGTGAAGGCGAACAACGCATCCTTACACATCGTAATATACTGATAAGGACAACAGGAAATTGGGAGGAATGAAGTTGCTCTCTGGCGAAAGACCGCCATTTAGAATAGATACGTTGCTTGAAACAGTTTTAGCCGTATTTAGTGACCAGACATAAATAACAATTTTTTTTTAAATTTAATGTAAATCCAATTTGATAATGTTATTATTAAGTTCTGCGAGTATTTTTAGTTTTTTTATTATCGTGACAGCTGTTTCGACGTTTAAGGCCATTTTAAAACTCAGAAGAAGTCAGAGTTTGCAAAAGGCCTTAAACGCCGAAACAGCTGTCACAATAATAAAAACTAAATATACTAGCAGAACTTAATAATAATATTATTAAATTTGATTTACGATAAATTAAAAAAAGAAATTTATGGAGTTCTACGAATTAAACACAAAAATAATTAATGAATAACAATGTACTTTTCTCAACTTTCCTCTTCCCCATCCCCTCCACTGTTTTCTTCAGCCTCATAATATACATCTTTTGGTGATGCTATAGTCCAACTGACGCTGGAGAGTAGGGAGCAGTTGGGCCTCTTGTGCGGTATTTACATAAAAAAGGCGTTTTATAGAATCTAGAGGCGGCCAACACCAACCGAGGGTAGTAGAGAAGGGTTGAAAATGATGCAATTTTTAACTCAAATATTGATTTCATTATCCACGTTGTCACCATTTTAATGTACTCGTAAAGTACACGCACAATATTACGTAATAATTTTAAGTTAAAAATACGTTTTTCACGTCCCGCAAAACTGTGGATTATTAACTAAGATTGTAAAAAATTTTCAATAAAAAAATATTTAGAACTTTTCTTTTGACTCTCGAAATGATAATCGACGGTACAATGAGTGGGTCTATACGCATGAAATTTGAATATCGTACACGCTATCGGTGAACCTGTCAAACGTAACAAATAGCACTCAATACGCTTGTTTCTTGTAATTAATAATAATTATGTCGAGTGTTCACAGTATTTGAAAACACCGAAATAATTTGTGTATTTCCTCAAATCGTTTACATAGCTTTCGACACGTTGAAAATTAATACACGTCAAATCTAAAATCTTTCCTAAAAATGAAAAAAAGTGACATATTATGATCGCAACAAAGTGTATTTACTTTTACTAAATCTATAAATCATTCGAGGGATATTTGGGTACATATTTTTCCAATTTAATTATGTACTAGTGTTTTGCTCACTTACGGCAGTGATTAAATTTTATTACTGTTAATGCATAAATTCATATCAAACATATCTAGGGTGAATAAATTAACCAGATAAAACATATTTCTTTATAACCAAATATAAATTGTTGCACAACACGTGTAAATAACCAAGTCAAGATTGCACAACAAAATGCAATACCAAGCGACCCAAAAACCTATATTTCACTGTAAACAAGTCAAAATTACACCACAAAATGCAATGATTTCATAACACCTGCAAATAATGTTGCCGGCATCCTGTAAAAATCGTACGTACATAGGCACGCGCGCTATTCCCACTCGCGACCCTGACCAAGTAACATCTCCACTGTAACGCTGTTTCACCGTGAAAATCGACCACCATCATTTATCTTCAGCCACCCAGCCTACCTACGAGCTTGCAGCGATCAATCCGACCCTAAAGCCGTCCCCGGATATACCGCAACCTGAACTCGACAGCCACCCAGCCTACCTACGAGCTTGCAGCGACTGGTCCGACCCAAATGCCGTCCCGGATATGCAGCAAACCTCGCTCATATGACAGCTGACACCACCTCAAGCGATCAACCATTCTGGCCGGTGCTACAAATCAAGAACGCTCCGGGCGACGACATCCCCACTTGGAAACTACCAAACACCTTTCTCAGGAGGACTAGCAAATCACAATAGTGATGCGTCCCTGTATGCCGGTGCCTAAATATTTACAGTCTCTTGTGCGGGCCTACACGTCTCGTACAGTGCTTGTATATCTTGGGCGCACTCGACCTTTTCTACTACTCAATTTCGCTTCATATATTCTATTGGCACTACTTTCTCCGTTTCGAAAGGCCATTTATTTATCTTGTTTGTTACGCTTGCATCAGTTTTGCATTATTTGATCTCCACGTTTGTGGTACGGTCGCACATGGTTTTAATACATATACGCCTTAAGGTTTTTATTTCAACTTTATTTGAAATCTCTATGGCTCAAAGTTACTTGTTACCTGAAAAACGAGAAAATCCTGAAAAAACGAGAAAAAGTTCATGACCCCAGTTTTACTCAGAGAACCCGAAAATTGCCGGATTACAAATAGCCTGATCCTGCTTGGTTATGTTTTCAGGTTTTCACGGCCAAAAGTTTTTTTTTCTTGAATAGTTTTTGAGAAATTATATCGTGTTGCACTTCCTCCTCCTTTAGCTAACGTTTGAGACAGCGTTACAGTGTCCATCATCATGTGTAGATTGTATTTATGTTTGTAGAAATGATACCATGCTGCGCGCGTTAACAAAATGTTAATTAATTAATAAAATGCTCAGGATTCCGCGGACAGCTAGTAGGACAAATAAATCATTTCGGGAAGAGCTTGACATCCACAATAGGTCTGCCTCCAGCGTATCCTCAGATTCTTTGGATATGTTGTTGCCAAACTGTTAACTCCAACCCGGAGAAGCTCATGGTCATTGGCAAAGTGGAAGGCAAGGTAAGCGGAGGAAGGTCACCGATGAGTTAGAGTGACCAAATTTTGCATGTGTCCGGAATGTCGGTGTTCGCAGCTCTCCACGCAGCGCAGGATCGCGAGGAGTGGAGGAGTGGAGGAGCCTGTACACGAGGGCGATTGGAGTGTGGGTCACGATCCTCAGCAATGAAGAAGCTACTCAATAAGAAGACGTCATTGTTATATTTAATCATTGAAGATAATATTAACCAACCTCGAATGAAATGAACGAATCACAAAAAAAAACAAAAAAGGCATTTCTCCGTCTTTTCCTGCTTCATATTTCATTTGAGATGTGCTTTAATATTATCTTCAATGATTAAATAATACATTATGATATGAGTAAGATTGTTTCATTGTTCCGTTCTAGTACATTCCACATCAATGTATTTTTTATTATATTCGAGGATGGTCCTCGTTTCCCAGGGGAGTGTTGACTCCTCGCAAACGATAATTCATTATTGCTTCAGATTTTCGTGGTCGTTGAATGCCGGTTAAAGTGAAACCGTTTATATTAAATTGTTTGCAGTTCTGCCCGCTTATTCAGCGGCTAAGTATCATTGTGAGTTGACTCGAGTTGTGTTCAAGCTCAGGGGGTAAGTAGTAAATCGAATGTTCATTACCGGATTCGTTGATGAATTAATTTATTTTACGGAAAGCTTATGGACATAATATTGTAAAATGTGCATATGTTTTCAATTTTAGTTGACAGTTCTATTTCACCTTTTATTTCGTATTAGAAAAAGATACGTATTTCTGAAATATTTCGTATTAGAAAAAGTAAAGTAAAAAAAAAATAGGCTGCCACCAAGACTCGCGAAACCTTCCTCTATCGAGGAGGACGCATCTATAAAGTTTTAAAGGGTAATTTTTATTTGAAAACATATTCAATGAAACTTCATTATGCAACGAAACTTAATACATAAATAATGATCGATCATAAGGCGAGGATTTAGGATCAACAACGATGAGTATATTTTCCTGTAATGTAATTATTTGTAATTTTGTTTGAAGAGTTTTAATCACTGGGTACTTTTATTACATCATTTTATTACTGCGCTACCGGTTTCGACACATCCGTGTCATTCACTAGCGTTCTTGTCATTACTAGATGATTTACAGATTAATTTTTGATTGTATTTTTTTGTTTATTTCTAAAGTTTCCGAGGCACACAATTTTAAATATGGAATAATATTTGAGATCACCTTTGTTAATCATGTTTCCTTGTTATTTTGACTCCTCCCACCGCCCACCCCCCTCCACCACCACTCCCACTACCCTCGCCTAATAATGTGTAATTATTTCTGTACTTGTTTAATTTAAGTTTTAAGAACGCTAGTGAATGACACGGATGTTTCGAAACCGGTGGCGCAGTAATTAAATTAAGTTTCAAAAGTACATAGTGATTAAATCTCTTCAAACAAAATGTCCAGAAATTGTTTCATGGTTAATGCTCCAATAATACAAAAAATAGTTTTTTGTCAATTTATTTAATTTATTAATAACTACGAAACCGGAGAACGCGGGTTCGAATCCCCGCTTGGGTAAAATTTTATTTAAATAAATTGTGTTATTTCAAATTTAATTCATTTAAATAAAATAAAAAATTTAATAATTTAAATAAAATAAAATTTAAAATAAAATTTATTTAAATAAAATAAAATTTTATTTAAATAAATTGTGTTATTTCAAATTTAATTCGTATAAAATAATGTATTTTTATATAATTATAGCATACTTGCGGCAGGTTCCAGAGTGACAGATACTCTTAGTATCACCCTGGTGAAAGACCACTAGTCAGAATTGAAACGTTGCATGTAATGGCCTTAGGCGTGTTTAGACCAGATGTGAATAGTCAGATATTTCCCTACTTTCCTCTTCCCCTTCTCCATACCCTCCCGATACTCTTTAGCCTAACAAAATACCCTGATAGGGGGTGCCATAATCTCACTGACTTCAGTTAGCAGGGATCGGTTGGGATACTTTGAATTCAGTTAAACTTTTTTTTTTTCACTGATGATCTTGTAATTGAGTTCATCTCTTTGACCTTCTTTAAATTTCTGTTTACATTAAAGCGCGTTTGAAGAAATAAAAACAAACTACTTGCCAAATTAAATGAGCTCTTGCCAGTTTTAATATGTAGACATTCATAAGATCTAGGGCTGTGCGCCAACGAATTGACTAAATGATTTTATCTTCAAGTGGAGAAATAATTTTATGGGAAAGGCCCTTTGTCAGCAGTCTTTCAGATTTCAGAAAGTTCAATAATTGTACTAAATACGCAAATCATTAAAATACTGATTTACATCAGCTGATAGACACTCAACTACCGGCCAGAAATACAACATTATCTTTATTACCGTTATATTGGAACAATACTACAACGACCGCACAATTTAACACTCCGTTACATAGAACTCAAAACTTTGATAATATATAGACGAATGTCATAGATATATGGAATGTATCGCTGTTACAATACCAACGTGTACTCACAAACTCATTTATCTACTCTCATACCCATAATGTGTCTGTTCTTCTGTAAAATTATTTTTACTACAAAATATTATATATATATATACTCTACCTATTGTATTGATGTATTTAGTGATTAAATACATTGTACATGGATATATTATTAACTCTATTTTATTTTAATTATATGTTTTCCATGTTTTTCTTTCATCTGTCCTAATTTTTATATAACTTCAATAGCCGCTTATTCTTGCATTTTTATTTACAGATATTATTGAATTTTATTTCTACTTTCAAATTTTTTTTACATTATTACGTCTTATAATTTAAGTTATACTGTGGAAAAACCATAAGGCGTTAGTGATTCTAAAGTTAAAAAAAAATATTATTTAGAAATAGCACAAACGAAAAAGGTGTGTTCCATGTTTTGATCCTTTCTTTATCATATTTATCGTTAATATTTAACGACAATGAATTCCATAATATATTTAATAATATGTTTATCTTGTAGTACCGTTTGCGTGAAAAATCATATTAAATTAAATATATCAGTTTTTTTTATTTGTTTAAAGAGTACTTATATAGTTTAAGCAAGACGAAGCGGGAAGCAAAAGGAAGCGGAAAGCGAGAATTGATAATCAATGCTCAATCAGTTCCTCTATTCCTGCCCATCCTAAATTCAAATATTGGCTTATTAGGTTGCTATGTATTTATACCGGTCGATTAAACTCAAACCTCCTTCCCATCCACAGAGTAGTTGTTCCAAGTCCGCATGCCCCCTTGTAAGTAGTAGCCAGAAGTACTCCTAACTGAGGTGGTTATTATTTAAAGCAATTACAATTGTAGTTTGACATAACATTTGAAATAAAATATTTACATTTTCACGACGATGAAGTTATGTACCTTTATACTTAACTCTGCTACCTTTAACAACAAGAAGCACGTGTTTTGTTCGTTTTGGTGTCTTTCTCGGCTTATTATTTTTAAAAAAATGTTCATTCCTCAGAATGATTTTTTATCGTTTTTAGAACAGAAATATTTTTAATTCTGAAATAATAAATCATTTCGAAAGGTTCATCGCGATTAATCCAACCATTAATAATAAAAAAATAAAACAAAACAAAACTAGGGTCATAAATAACATATTTTGAATACCTTCCCACTTCCAAGCATAACAATGGATTTGGCAGATAGATACGTCACAGATAATATTATAAAATATGAAACACTCTCCGACTTTAATATTTGTAACTTCTCGTTGTTAAAATGGGACAAACAACAATTAAAATACGGTACATTGACAGCTTATCAACTAACTTTTATGAAAACCACATAAAGTTCTGTCATTATTAATGACAGGTAAATTCCATGGAAATTCGATTTAACATTGGAACAAAATTTATTTATTTAAAACCACATGTACACGTACTTATCTTTTCCAAAATATAGTTCCCTTACCAGTGAATCTCTCTTGATTACATATTTCATGGTTAACCAGTCAAACAGTTCTGGAATCATGGTGTTCAGGTATAAGTTCACCTAACACAGGTACCTACCTGGGCACCGATGGAATACATCTGTACGATTTGGCGACAATGCTTCAATCATTACCAAGGTTGCCAGTTTGCAACTGACTTCAATCGATGGATTAGATAGAGATATTATTATGGACCGTTTTTTCCCTATATATTGTCCTTTGGTGGCCCCGTTTGATTATGTTCACAATTCAAAATACCTGCTCAGGTTGATCCAGAAATGAATACGTAGGTACATTTTTTTATCAATACATTGTACTTGTACATTGTTGGCTCCGTTTGATTCATAGTCATACTGCAAAATGCATACACAAGTGTTGATCCAGAGATGAATATATGATTGTGAAGCGGGGAGCCAAGGAACGGTTTTATAATATGAACGTTGCTAATTACATCGTAATGGCGGCGTGAGATAGTATCTAAACATAACTTAGGTAATACAAATTTGAACAATTTTTTTCTAGGTTAGAAATAATATTGTTTTAATAAAAATCATGAAACTAACAAACAAGTTACTGATAAAACTGTATTTTATAAGAAACATATTTTAAGAGAAAGAAACAATGTTCTAATGAAAAAAATAGTGACTGTAATCAATTAAAAAAAAAATCTTATAAGCCTAAAAAATATAATTACGAAGGTATAGAAAAATTATGTTTCTTTCTTAAAACAATCTCGTAATATAATTAAGGTTTGGTATTCACTTTGTGGTGTCATTCTTAAAAAATGAATAACAAATTACTTTGTATTCACCATTTTATTAATATACACATGTCAATATGTTTCGAAAGCGAATAGTCTATATATTCCTGATGAGGAAAGCATAGCTTTCGAAACATGTTGATATGTATATATTAATAGAGTGGTGAATACCAAGTAATTTTTAATTAATTTAATAATCTTATAATATTTTTTCGACTTTTTTATCAAAAGCATTCGCTAGTGAATAAAGCGGAGTTTACACTAATAAGTGCCATTCTGTCAAAATAATTAGTAGAGATGATAATTATAAAAGATTTTTTAATTATCATTTGCTGGTTGTTAAACACCAACTTCTAATAATTAACATTATTCCTGTAATGGAGTTTTTTTTAAACTTCTATAACATATCTATAGAATATCTGTATCGTTTCTGTACAATAAATTGTTTAAAGGATATTATTAAAATTAAAATAAATAAATAATAATGGTAAATTCATTGAATTTAATTAGCTCTTTTTGGGTGGAAATCCGGGAAACTCCGTTCGAGATACGTTTTATGAAAATATGTTTGGTTGTTATTTGACATCTGTTTTGATGAATAAAACACTCGATTAAACGAAACATTTTTAAATCTGACTGTCCTGCATAAAATCACATTTTTTGATTTTTACGATTGACAAATCGGCGTGTGAGCATTTATTTACAACGTAATGTACTGAAGTTTAAACGATCTCTCAGCTGTGAAAAGGGAATTTCTGTAGCACTGCCTCCACCTGCGCTGTGTTACATGCGAGAAAAGGAGTTACTATTTTAGGTTCGCATTTAAACTTTATAACAAGTTTGGTGATAAATTTGGTTAGTTCATAAAATTGTATAAATCACGTTCCAATATTTCGCCGCTACAGTGTTCCAACGGATTTTACCTGTTGTGCTTGACTTTGATTCGCCTGTCAAATTAATTAGTTGGCTCTACGCTGTTAAAATCTTAAACCGATGGCCCCTCCTACCATCCACGGTAATAACATTTTCAATAAGCGTTCTCATTTTGGAATTATTATTTTTAAGTATTTAATCAAAAGAAACCTCTGTTTTAATTTATTTTTGACAGGACAAATTAATTTATTTTGAGGATTAAACAAAACGTCGAATTTTCATTGTAGATTATAATTATGATTTTAAAATTGGCTATTTTTTTTATATGAATACCGCACAAGAGTCCCAACTGCTCCCAACCGTCTGGAGCCAGTGAGACTATGGCATCCCCGATTGGGAAATGTTGTGAGGGTGAAGGTATTGGGGAGGGGAAGGAGAAGGTCGAGAGGAAGGTGGGGAAATACCTGGCTATTCAGATCTGGACACCAAACACGGCTAAACGCCATTTCAAGCAAAATTTCAATTCTGAATCGTGGTCTTTCACCAGGGCGATACTGAGAGGATCTACTACTCTGGAACGTGGGCAAATATACAATATGTTATTTTTAAATGAATTAATTGTGAAACGGTACAAATTAATTAAATAAAATTTAATTGCGCACGCAGGGATTTGAACCCGCGTCCTTCGAATTCGTAGTCGAGAGCCTTACCCCTCGACCATGGACGATGTGAAGATCTATGAATCTTTTTTTCCAAGATTTTATGGATCACTTGTTCTATATCATAATCACTATATATTTTTATATTTTTTATATTACACCTTACAAGAGCGCCCCTATATGTACAGAGCACGTACAGGGTAACTATATCACTACCCGGTTGGCTAATGTTGTGAAGCGGGTTAAGGAGGGGGATGTGGGAAGGGATTTGTTAATGCGGACTTTGAAGAGGCCCGGTTTAAATGTTAGAGAAAGAACAGATGCCGGTAGCTCGTTCCACATACGAACCGATTTACAAAAAAACAAGTCGGCGAAACGACCCGTTCTCACGAAGCCGACATCATTGTGAACGCTCGTGTCCGTCGAGTTTTACGCACGTGCAACGGCGCGGAGGGGATCAATGCCGCTGAATATATTCGATATGCTCTTCTAGAAATCAAATTTCTATATAATTCATCTTATGGCCCATAAAATTAAAAGAAACAAAAAGTTTGATCTTGACTTTTTAACTAACATGATGCTGAACAGGCAAAAGAAAATTTATATTTTCTTTTATTTAACTGTTTTTTAGTAAAAATAATAAAACTAGGTATTATTTTCTTAAAATTGAATATAATTACGCAATACGAAATTTCGTTAGTGAACCTGGAACCGTTAATGAAACCTTTTTAATATGTTGTAAGTTTGAACCCGATAATAAGTGCAGTAAACTTTAACGAAAAACCGTCAAAAATGAACCAACTAAACTCATAAAAATTAATATTGGTAAGACAATAACTATACTTAATCTTAAATTTTTGAAAGAGACAGTTTAAACTCTTTTCAAACAATTCGTAAGTAGGTATTTATGTATTATACACTTGGTTATTTATGATAAATTAAATGATTCACGGAATTTCTGTATAATCGATTTGGAGAGTCAAGAACCTAAGCTCCCTTCTATACAATGGTAATATTCTGTCTGGCTGACCTAGAGAACTCTCTAATGTTTCACACCTGTACTGTCTCACGGACAGTGCCATCTACGTGAAACTATCGAGATAACGATACTATAGATATCAAATGTTTTATTCTGAAATCAATTTGTCTTTCTTAAAATTATTATAACGTATGAAGCTTATATTATCAAACCGTGATTTACCCACAAATTAACATATTTCTTTGTAAAATCCACCCCTGGTATTTAGTAACCAGAACTGAATAACCAGATCATCCAATTCCTTGCCTTTACCTAACTCAATTTTCATTTTCTTCATAAAAATCGAGAATTTGGTCTCCGGCGAAATATTTTAATTTTTTAATTCACCTACCTAAAACCATTAAAAAAATGGTAAGTACTTGACAGCAAGGGTCAGGATGGGGGGTTGGGTAGTTATCCGTGTGAGTGATCAGTGAAGATATGTAAAAAAAAAAATTGTTGTGATTGAAAAATATAATAGTTAAAAACAAGAAAAAATTAAAATGTGTCACCGGTCACCAAATATTGATTAAAATTTTTCTTATTCATATTCAATATTCTCCAAATATGGTCAGAAATCACTGGCTAGTAAGACCGGTACATCTCTTAACATCTTATAATGATAATAAAAATAATGGTTTTTATTTAAGGATGTGGGAAGATTAGTGGAATCCCAAACATCATATGGAGATTATTTAATTTATATACGAAGTTATATTAACAAATACATAAATATTAAGTTAAATTAAACAAAATTATTTAAAAAAAAACATAAGGTATGTAAACATATAATATAATAATAAAATAAGTAAAAAATATTTCATCTTTTTCTGTCACGGTTAACACTGGTGGGCTAATATTTTTTTCCAGTGCGCTTTGATGCTGGAATCAACTCTGATGGGATTACGACATGAGGACATTTCTGGAGTTATAGATTCTTCCTCTTATTATATCTCTCATATACCATAAGTAGTAAATTTTAACTGCTTTTAACCATTTCCAGGTATACCCACGTACATATTTTGTTTTTTTTTTATTTATCATATACATATTATAGGTATTATCCTTATGTATAAAAAAATGTTAATACATTATTTTTATTCTGTGTAATATGTATATTTTTTCTGTTATATTTAACAAATAAAATATTGCTAGAAATAAAGGTAATAATTTATAGAGCACTGTCAAAAATGTTCAAATGTGATGTAAGGTATGTGAAAAATTAGTTTATGGCCTGACTTGCTGCAAATTAACTACTGTTTAAGCTGTGAAACCATTTATGAAGTAGTAAACCATTACGTAAAATTATGGCAAAAGTTTCACTAATGAAAAACGATTTATTGTGAAACTTAAACTAAGAAATTGTACTTGACAATATTTGGTTCGGTTGGTTGTTCTTACGGACGAAAGAGAATAATAAACGGTCTTAGTCAAAACTGATAATAAAATTCATGACGTTAGATTATAAAGTAAATGTTCCATTTACGTACAACACCAAGATTTATTCAATTGTCCAATATTGAGGTCTCTACTTATGTCAAAGGTAGACATCGTTAAAATGCAATACTTAGATTTAAAGTTTACACGAACTGTATAACATTCGATTCGTTGATCAACAGGCATAGTACAACTCTCAGGTTAATTATGGTGGATATTTTGTTGAAGCCTCTACTGCAGTTGCGGTTATCACGTATCAAGAAATCAAACACAAGAATACGCGCGGACGAGACCCGTGACATAAGATTTTAAGAATGCAATGGTACCAACAATAACAGGGTGAATTAATGAGATGGTTTTTTGTATTTATTTTTAAATAACTAACTAACTAACTAGCCATCACGCCGTTTACTGCAGAAGTAGGCAGAAAGGAAAGACCGACAAACAACACGATTTTCTAATACACTTCTTGCTTCATTCACATTCATGCATCGTTTCATACATTCTCTTCTATTATTCCGACTACTGACATAGCCCGACTCAAGTATTTGATTCACTAGATCGTGCCATGTCTTCCTCGGGCGACCCCGGCTTCTTCTTCCATTCGCATTCGCGTCATATATTTTTCTTAAACTCCTTTCTTCGTTCATTCGCTCTATATGCCCAAACGATTTATAAATTCTACGTATAATCTATATATATATATCAATGTAAGTTTGTTTGTCCTCGATGTTCTCGAAAATCATTGGACCGGTTTTGCTGAAAATAGCACAGTTTGTTTTTATTAGTGCCGGGAAGGTTTAAAAAGTAGTTTGAATAAAATCCAATATGTTGCTATAACGTTTTAAAGTTAGTATAAAAAACATTTAACCCGCCATGTTTCATTTAGGTTAGCCACCGATTACATATTCAAAAGAAGAAGGTTTTTTTGGGTAAAATATTTCCAAAATGGAAAACATGAGTAGGTACCTACTTAATGATTTAGATATGTTTTGAAAAAATAAACGTTCGGAATGAAATAAAATATTCAAATGAATGATTCTTTATTTGAAGATACTTACTTTCGCTGTCAAATCAATTATGGCACCCTAATGACAAGCAAAAATTCACAACTTCATAACTTCATAAAAAAAAAATCCCGAGCAAGGCCGGGTACACATCAGCTAGTTATATAATAAAACTTATGTATTTAGAATCGAATATATAAAATATCTTTTAAGCCATAATATTTTTAACTGGAGTTCCTTGTTGTGGAAAAAAAAATTCTTTTCTCCAAATATGCTGTGCCATCTCCGATTAAAAATACGATGATTTATTTATGGAATATGTATAAAGAAACAGGAGCCGCCCGTTGCAAATATAATAACTATACGAGGTGTGTTCAAAAGAAAAGGTGAATTTTGAATTTTCGCGGGCTGTGTACATTCGATTATTGATTTTTTATTTGTTATGTTGGTACCCATATGTTTATCATATGTTAGCATTATCAGCCATTTTGGATCAGTGGTTTGTTTTTGACAACTGGAAAGGTTAGTCACGTTTTTGGGTGTTCTTCGATTTTTTATTTAGGTTCGTTTTCAGAGGCAACATTAGTCCGATTATATTGAAATTTCAGATTTTCTATGTCTCATCACCATTTCTGCAAAAATAAATTTTTATTCTTTTTAGAAAAAAATTGTTAATACTTGTTAATCCTATGGAGGAATTTCCTAGTTTTGGTCGGAACTCGATAGCCGTTTTCTGGGGCATCATCAGTCCGATTAAAGTGAAAATATGGGTTGTTTTCTATGTCCTTGTCAGCATTTCTTCAAAAAATCCAAAAAATCGATGTTTTTAGATTTTTTATAATAAATTTTTTATTAAATAATCGAAGAAAAAACAAAACGTGACTAACCTTTCCAGTTGTCAAAAACAAACCACTGATCCAAAATCGCTGATAATGCTAACATATGATAAACATATGTGTACCAACACAACAAAAAAAAATCGATAATCGAATGTACACAGCAGTGTAATTGAAAATTCACCTTTTCTTTTGAACACACCTCGTATATTATAGATATTTTAATACGGTGAGCATATCGAACTTCTCGAAAACTCGTTCAAAATAACGAATCGTTCAAACTCGAATCACAAGTATTTATGCACTAATTACCAACGACCACCATGCTCTTCTCAACTCTATGCTGTTCCCCCCCGTTCGGAAGGTTTACTTAGGTTTCTAACTGCCACCAATTACAAAGGGCGTTACACAAATAATAATATTCCACAGTATTAATATCACTCCAATTTAGGTTTATTGATTTTGAGCCATACAAAGTTGATCAATTAGTCAGACGAGTAGAAATGTTAACCGACATTATGTAGGTAGCTAATGAAATAGCCATATACAGGCAAATCATTTTAAAAAGCGCACGTTTGAATGTATTTTTGACCACCGATAGTGGTTCAAACAATTTAGTACTAGTTTGGAAGATCCGTCCGCAGTCCCCTCTTGCCCCGCAGCAGTTATGCCATACAATACACCACTGCGCAAGCAAGGAACTCTTTATTCTGATTTAATTGCATGTTTGAGGTGATTCTGTTCCAAAATGAGTGAATGAGTTGCAGATATGGCACAACGGACCCAAGTGGTTTTAAATATGGTCACGCATATTGTGGTTTCTTTTAAAAAAAACTTCGAGTAGAGTTCGAACAGATTTTTACAAAAATTTTATAACCCAGATATGTTCTTTATTTTAGGGTTTGCTACATGCGAACAGTTTTTATAGATTGTGTTTTTTGTTCAACGAGGTAAATTCAATTCAACCTTTGGAGCTGAGCTTCATAAAGTATGCAATAATACATCTTTCGCGAAATTCGAACAGGATTTCGACGCGATGAAGTGATTTCAACCTAATCGCGACAAACGCAACTTTCCATCCATAAAGTTTCGTTTGTAAAAATACCGACTTAAATCTCATTTCTGAAAAATCACGCCCATACTGTAATATTTGCGGTTTTCCAAAATATTGTTAATGGTGCATGCAGACTACTATTTTCATCTACTAACTGAAGCCACCGCGTCGAAAGGGTTGGCCGTCCGTCCGTATTTTCTTTAATTCAAGCACGTTGTTCGATCCCTTCCCACATATTTTCAAAAGGTAGGCAAGTCGGATGAAGTGTGGAGACGGATTACCCCTATCCTACATGAAAAATGACCTACATACACACTACTTCTGCAATTAAAGTGGATATTAACGGCCCTCCACACTAGCGACTATTTCTTTTAAAAGAATTACGAATTGTTCTTTTCAAACGACGATATGAGGTAAAATCGCAACAAAAAATTAAAATACAGTTCCACACTCCTAGCATTAACAAAACCAAAAATTTGTTTTCATGTTTTATTTGAATGCGTATTCAATTGTCTCTCCAAGATGGCCAGGAAAAATTTTTTGATGATGTGAAGGGCCGCTAACCCTATTAATACCACATTACATAAAATGAAAACGATTAGAAGTTATAATTATTTTATAATACATGATTTGTTTAGAATACCTACATGTATCATTCATTTTGATGCTGCAATCTGAACAGCTTTGCTCTCCCAGAAACTTGCTAAATATGAGATACGTCTGCTTGTGTTGTGGGCGACGTTTTATTTCCTTGATGCCGTAATCCTTAAGGGCCAACACTCAAAAATCGCCTTATGTCTTGCTAAGTCTAACATTACCACAAATGATTTTTATGTAAATTGTTTACGGGTAGTTATGAAAATGTATAAAGTTTCAAAATATATAAATTTTCTCATTCAAATCCTTAATAACCTCTCTGATATAAAATCTCAGATGTCTGAAAATATGTGCAGTTTGAAAACCGGTGAAAGCAATTTTGAAAGTTTTACTTTAAATTTTATTTGTATTTCATATATAATTAAAAGATTACAGTGTGAGGATTATTATAGAATTGACAGATAAATCATTCGTAGTATTTCTTGAATTAGGGACCTGCAAAGTGCCTTTTTGTGCGTGCTATCCGTTAACCATAAAGTTTTACCTGATTCATTTTTTTATATTTTTTTATTCCATTTATATCATCGCAATCGCGGGTAAACACTGTGCCATATTTTCCTAACGCGACAAAATCTCCTCACGAAATAGATCGTTTGTTGGCAGTCAAACTTCAGGGTCCTTATTCTTCACTCTACTCGTATATTGAAACCGTATTGCCACTGAATATATACCCCGCTAGAATTGTGTTGTCAGTATGCAAGAATTAACACCCTTTCTCGCATTTGCTGAAAGCTGTAAAAACAATTTAAAATCGAATTTATTTCTTAATAATAAACATAATAATTTAATCTATAGCTCGCTTTATAATAGCTTTCACCTAAGCAATAATTTATCACTAGTGAACTTATCACAAGTGGCTTCAGACTACTAAGCATTATAACCGGTGACTTACAACTACTAAGCATTATAACTAGTGATTTTCAACTACAAAGTAATAACCTATCACAGTCAACTTATTACAAGTGACTTTCAACTAACAAGCATTATAACTAGTGAATTTCAACTACTAAGCATTACAACTAATGATTTTTAACTACAAAGCAATAACCTATCACTAGTGAACTTATCACAAGTGACTTTCAACTAATAAGCATTATAACTAGTGACTTACTACTACTAAACATAATAACTAGTGAATTTCAACTACTAAGCATTATAACTAGTGACTTACAACTACTGAGCAATAACCTATCACTAGTGAACTTATTACAAGTGGTTTTCAACTACTAAGCATTATAACTAGTGATTTTTTTCGAGGACTTACATTTTTGGCTTATAACTAGACATGACTTATTAGTAGTGAGTTTAATAAATAATCGACTTCTTTAGTTGATAATAAACTATATTAACCTGTCTGAGGTCTAGGAAATGAAAGATTATATGTTGGTGACACCAGTTTTTTGTTCACATAACATATATAGATTATTTTCATTTTGTTTTTAGAAAGACAGCTTTTTTTACAAAATAAACGTCATTCAGAAAAATAGTCATATATGGTAATAGGAAGTCAAAAAAGCGAATACATACATTGTGTTAACTAGTTTTGAGTAACATGTAGACATGCACATCAGATATATGGCACACTTCTTGAAACTTTCTGTCCAGTGGTTCAGACCATATTGCCTGACAAAGTAATCCGTGGATATTGAATAACGTCAGGATTTTCATTCGCTCCACGAAGAGCATTTCCATGAAAATTTCAGCAGTTTCAGAAAACGTCTTCTGGCCCGAAAACATACCAAATCGCTTATTCAACAATGCTTGCAGGTTGCTTCTCTCGTGGCACTGTTTTTATGTAAGTAATAAATAAAATGCTCTTTCAGTGGTTAAAATTGTTATTATTCATATATTAGCAGTACTGTTCACTTTGAAATCAGCCGAATTCTTTGTGCGGTGGTTATGCAAGTGAAGTCGTGATGGAGGACTTGAACTCACGACGCCTGGCTGGGACCAAGATGCGATGCCAGCTCAGTCACTGACCGGCATATAATAGTATAGAGGTATATAATATCCAATACCAAAAGGTTAAATTTAATTTCTACGTAATCTTTCGGATCTGTTTTACATCGAACGGAGCTGAGGAAAAATAATACTTTTCTATTATTAATTGGTAGAACACGATTTAATTTTTAAAAAATATATATATTGAAGTAAATAAAATTTAATAATAATGTCATTAAGTTCTGCAAGTATTTGGTAAGTTAAGTATGATTGGTTAGGTTAGGTTACTTTAGGTTAGTTTAAGTTCTGCAAGTATTGGGTAAGTTAAGTAAGATTGGTTAGGGATAACTTATTAAAAGCAATAAAATCAAATTAATATATTCGGTACATAAATATAAATTTAATAAATTTTAAACTCTGGAATTTCTTGGTCCAACATCCATAAAAAATTATAATTTTTTTTTTTTTTTTAAATATGGTTTAAATATTTGAACAAGCCTCAAAAATCAAAAAGTACGAATCCTTAACATAAGAATATTGGCACATATGAAGTAAAATGTGACCGTATCGCTATTTACATTGGACAGACGGATGAATAAAAAGCACTATTTAAAAATTTGCAGAACATCTCTTAGTGAATAATCATGTCTAATAACTAACCTAAATCCTTAAATATGGAAAGAAGGAGCCTTAGATTAAATTTACTTAAGCAATTCGAAATTAATAAACAAACGAATGATCCTTATATAACGCTAATTAATAAAATAAGGAAAAGTAAGTATATTCACACAACCTAAACAATATAATTCTTTAAAATAATTCAGAGAGTGAACAAAAACATTAAATTTTTTGACTTGAATAGCATTCGCGTCATTATAAAAGAATTAAGGAAACGCTTTATATATATACCTTACAGAATAGAGAATTTTTGATGATCACAATTATTTTAAAGTAAATCGATTTTACCGGTAACAAATCATTTTAAACACCTTCCAAATTAAAACTGTGCGGGAGTAAATAAAATCATAAAAGTAAGAGGTCGCAACGTGGCCTAACCATATTATGAAAATGGCTTTCAACGCCGAAACAGGTATGATAATAATTAAAAACTGAACTTAATAATAACATTATTAAATTTCATGTACTTCTCGAAAGCATGTCGCATTCACACAATACAATCTTCTAAGTCTTTATAGGTTTAAATAATACCCCGTAAAACCACTGAAGGAAATAATACACAATTCTTTTTTTTCTTTCGTCTACGAATGAAACTAAAGTTTCTTTTTCAGAACCGGTGTAGCGATTGTGTAGTTCACTATATTCAATACAGAAAAATAAGCATATTTGATTTTATAACAACATTATTATATTACAATATTTCAGGTAATATTGCAACATTAATTAATTTATTAAAAAACAAACACTTTGTTTTAAACCACTAACTTATTTTATAAAACTTTAACAATCGGTTTCCCTTTTCGCAAGCTTCGTCGGTGTAAAATTTAAAGCTAAGGAAAAATAGGTAGAGTGAACATACATGTATACTCGTATAGGTGAAACATACAGAATATAATAAGAGGGAGATAGAATATAAACCGAAACAATGGAACAGGGATGTGCTTACATGTAGTAGAATGGTAACATGTAATACATGGGCGTATTTTATAGAGCCCGCAGATGCTTTAATAGTACACAACTGCTGACCCTGTACAAATCGCAAGTGCGCCCCACTGTAGAATTTGGCAGCCACCTCTGGTCGGGAGCTCCAAAATATGTGAAAAAAACCTTCGACTTTGCGCAGGAACGGGCGGTCCGTTTGATAGATTCGCCGATCTTAACAAACGGATTGCAATCTTTGGAGCACAGACGTCAGGTGGGAATGCTGTCCTTGTTTTACCAGTATTTTAATGGAAGATGCTCTGAGGAAATAGCGTCATTGATCCCTTCGTTACCGGTGCATAGTCGTAAAACACGCCAAACGCGTGCCCAACATTTTCACACGGTAGACATTTGTCACATGAGAACGGGTCGCTTTTACGACTCGTTCTTGTGTTCAACAGCTCGGCTGTGGAATGATCTGCCGGCCTCTGTGCTTCCTCCATCGTACAACATGGGCCTCTTCAAGACCTAAGTTCACTCCTTCCTATCCTCTAAAAGACACTCCACACAGCATCCCCAAATATGATATAGACCTTGAGAGAAATTATTTCCTTCAGGGTCTGAGTTCAGGGTAGAGTTAAAAAAAAGGATGGGAGAACACAAAACCGTCAAAGGAGGGATGGATTAAAAAGAAGAAAATTTTGAGACAAGGATAAATATATCTAATATGGGATTATAAGACAAATAAAGTTCATTATTAAGAATATTACTATTAATTTTAATGACTTTCTTTATTTATAAAGTTTCTCAATTATTTAATATTATGACAAAAGCATTTTTGCATAAATATTAGCGCCGGAGCTTTTTCAATTAGATGGTTGGCGAATTCATGGTTTTCGCTCACTCCATGTACTTTAAATGTTACTCCGACGAAGCTTTGGATAATAGAAACCGGTTGGTGATGATTTATAAAAAAATGGTGCTTTAAAACAAAGTGTTTATTTTATTAATAAAATATGTCAAACCACAAGGCAATTGCTCTCTACGACAACATTAAATAATTTGTTATAAGTGTACCCACCGCAGTACTGTCAAAAACCTCGCAAACTCATTGTAGGTTTCGCAGAATACGTCGAATTTGTCATCCACCGTATTCAGATAGAGGGTCGATATCCCCGCGGGCGAATTCGGGTTCAGATTAGAACGGCCCGCTTGACAATACAACAATTTAGGCGACGTCCCCGAGTGTGAGACTCCGGTACAAATGAGTTGATTTGTTACAGAATCCTGCAGTTTGACACGTGGCCGTTGATTGAATAAATAAATATATTTTATCAAAGAAAAACATAAAACGTGGAATGTAGAAAAAATGTGATGGATCTAAATAAGGAAACGTTCCAAGGAGGCGCAAAAAATTAAAGAAAAAAACGCAAAAAATTTTGATGAATTCTTTTACTGTTCAAAATGTAAAGAGATTCATATCTCCCAGATACTGTTCAACTGAAATACACTTAGAAGCCACTGAACTGTAAAGGAGTCTTAACGTTGTGGGTTTTGGAATGCGATTGAAAAGGTCAAAGAAAAATACATTGGTAGTATATTAATTCGAAGAAATCCATATGCTTTCTTCAGAAATTTAATCTAAATCAAATTTAATAATGCTATTATTAAGGCCTGCAAAGTGTTTTAGTTTTTATTATTGTAACAGCTGTATTTCGGCGTTAGGCCACATTATCACGACTTGCTTATGATTTTATTTGCTCTCACCCAATTCTAATTTGAATGGGGTTAAAAATGATTTTTTACCGGTAAAAAAATCCACATTGTGACGACTTATTTATACGATTTTATTCATTCCCACCCCGTTCTAATTTGGACGGGTTTTTAAAAATAATGATTTATTATCGGTAACACTGAGTTAGAAAATAATTCAGATTATCTGTTCTGTGAGGTTTTTACATTTATAATGTGTTTTTCCCACATTAAAATAACAAATGCTTTCTTAATTTATTTAAACGTGGTATATTATTTTGGTCATGCATGAGAAATGGGGAAAAATATTTTTTTCCTGATTTACATTAAATTTAAAAAAAAAAAAGAATATTTTGGCAGTGTTCGCACCCCCATATAAATTATAATGATATGATGGAAGTCGAGACATGCAATTAATCTTATAAAAAACGCGTTAATTTACTAATTGATTAATTTATTAAAACGAATAAGAAATAACATAAATAATAATGTTTATATAAAATATTTATTATTAATTTTATTAAAAATTACACCACAAATATTATTTTATATTTATTGAAGAAGTGATTAATTTAATAATTATACAAATTAACGTTTTGGAATAACAATTTTTACATTATATTTATAAACAGCAATTTAGTGACATTTCACCTCAAATGCACTTAAGTCTTTGAAATTAAAATACTTTCATGTAGAACAGTGATACACAACCCGCGGCCCGCGACCTCATTTCGTGCAGCCCACTTGGATTAATAAAAATCAATAAAATGAATTTATTGGTTTGATATTGGGCCTAGAAAATGGGCAATTGATATTTTGAACGGGTTCCGTTTTATCAGGGTTCATAACCATATATTGTTTGTGAAAACATAGAAGTGAGTTTTGATATTTCTTATTTTGTTGCAATCGTTTGGATTTCCGGGTGCTATGATCAAATTATTTAACGGTTTCCGTTTTATTTTACAAAAATTTTAAAGGATATTGCGACTAACTTTTTTGGTTTTTTCAATATTTTGATTCAGCCGCCCAAATTTACTAGCATTTTTATACAATATCTGCATGTTATTCAAAATTTAAAATGAATACAAATCAACAGCATTCATTGGTTTGACCTTAGAGATGTACATTTTTTTGGCCAATTCGCTTTTTTCGGTCTGCGATTACTTTATTTTAAAAGAGTAATCTTTTACAAAAGATGACTCAGACAATATTTTTTCGATAACTTTTTTTTTTAAATTAGAAATTTTAGGTAGACTCCTAGTTACATTTTTGGTATATAATAAGTATAAACTTACTGACTCTGGATAATTGTGGCGTTTCAAACAATTTTTTTTAAAAAACTACACTGGCGACGCCATAGACTGAAGAGTTAACACATTGACCATTGATAAATTGTCCCTCTCGCTAAAAATTTTGTGCATCACTGATGTAGAATAACAATTCAGGGGTGCATTTCTTATTTAAAATTACTCCCACAGTACCGTTAAATTAATGCGAATTTTCATAAAGGGATACCATTTTGTAGAGATCGTAACTATTTGATTCCGTTTTTATTTATTAATTTTTTCGATTAGTTTCTTATGTTTTTGAACAACTCCGTCTGTCAAATCCACTTGTTCGCAGAAAATAATTTCTAAACTTCATCGGTATCTTGTATTAGTAATTATTTGTTTTAGTTGTTCAATTAAATAGTCAGGAACCAAACCGAATGCGGCATCTCTCATTTCGAGCTGCGGGAATCTTTCCTCAGCGAACCCAAACGACTCCCGAGCTCCCGACAGACTCCCCGAATAACTCTCGCAAAGTTTAATTGAAAACGATACAACCCCAACCCCAATTTAAATTTATGGAAACCCAAAAGTTCTGGAAATTCACCTGTGACATTGAATTACCGGACGAATTTATCAGGGATGCCATTCTTAGGAAGAAGACTTCAGGGAACCTTCTACTGCAATGTCGGTAAGACATGTTGGATATTGAGAAATACGCAGTAATCATCTTTACATCATCAGTGGGTAGAAAGAAATGTGAATCTGGAATACAGAGATTGGAACGCCTCGCAGCTAATTTTCTTACTGCGTTTACATTGTCTTTTACAAAGGTATTATTGCTCTTATATTTCTGATTAGATCTTTCAGAGGAAGGATGAAAGTAGACTGAATGCTGGATAAATGAGGTTCTTGAGGTGAATTTGTTGTAAAACTTTATTTGAACGTATTACAAAAAATATTGAGATCCGAAGCGAATGCAATGCTGATGTAAACGTGTCACGTAATGAAGCGAGGTTAAAGGGGGATAGCTTAGATAGTTTGGACATGTTGAGCGGATTAATGCGGAATGGAAAGCCAGTATAATTATATGACTGGAAAGTGAATTGTAGAAGAATTCTCAGAGGTCCGAAGAAGGCATGGCAAGATTAAGTGAACTACTTGCGACGGGTCGTGACAAGAGTCAGAGTAATAAAATAGTACCTGTGTATGAGATGATGTATGAAAGTGAATGCAGCAAAGAGCGTGTGCCACGAGAGACTTGAATGGCGGTCCATCATCTCTGTTAGTAATTTAACTAGTTGGTCAGACTTTTGACATACCTCTGCAGTATTAGATTCACTTGATCGTAGAATGTCTTACTGGGGCGCCGAAGACATCCCAAGACTTGTTTCTCCACCCAGTTGCACTTAAAGGAACGGCTGCGCTGCCTGTTTCATAAAAAACTTAATTTTGGATTTGAGCCAAAATTCTCACCTAAAGCTAATGATTTTTTTTCATCAAAAAGTATAGTAAATATCTGGTACGGATTAGAAGTAATTTAGTTATTTTTGTATTGCTTTATGAAATATGGGCTATTAAAGGAATTGATTTTTCACGATTTTAGAGGCACCTTTAACAATTATTTGGGGGCTAACGGTGATTTAAAAAAAAGTTTTACCCGTCAGCTTTGAGGACATAATTAAATATAAATTTTAAAAAATAAACAATATTAAAATAATCATTATGGTGGACATTAATTTAAATTAAAAATGACCAATTTACGTTGGAACACAAATTTGCCGTACATAATTTAAACATTGACCCGAAAAAAACTTTTTTTTTCAAATGTTTTGTTTTTGTATTTTTATTACATTTATATAGCAAATATGACAATTGTATTTTCTGAAAGTTGCCTCTAAAATTATGAAAATTGTTTTTCTTTCATTGCATATACTTCGTAATTTAAAACAAAAATAAATAAAATATTTCTCATTCATACTAGATATTTACTAAACCTTTAATCAAAAAAATATGTCATTCAGTTTGTATGGGTATTTTGGCCTCAAATATAAAATTAAGTTATGTATGAAACAGGCAGCGAAACCGTCCTTCTTAATTTTTTTATATAGGAATACCGCGCAAGAGTCCCAACTGCTCCTGACCGTCTGGAGCCAGAGAAACTATGGCATCCCCAATTGGGGAATGTTGTGAGGCTGAAGGTATTTGGTAAAGGAACGAGAAGGGGAAGAGGAAGGTGGAGAAATACCTGGTTATTCAAATCTGGTCACCAACAAGGCTAAAAGATATTTAAAGCAATGTTTCAATTCTGAATGGTGGTCTTTCATCGGGGCGATACTGGAAGTATCTTCCACTATTGCATCCACTGTTCTTAAGGGGGATACAATGGAACAAGACGGATTAAGCACAAATACGTCGATGATCATATTACCAGAGAAATCAATTAGTCAGTGACGGATCAGGGTATTTATAAAAAAAAAGTTTTAGAAAAGTTAATGGCAAGTACTTCGTTTCGGAAAAAAATAAGATTTAATACACTTTTCTTGGATAGTTTCAGTTAAATTCTCACCTTTTTTATTGAAGTCAAAATGATTAATGAAACGCGCTTTGTGAAGCGGCAATAATTTGGACTTGATCAATGGCTTCGTCGAGTTTCATTAAATTATCCCCTTCTTCGTTTTTTTTTGCAAATCTTTTAGGAAATGCCAACTTTCGCGGACATTTTTAATACCCGTCATCCCTTACGAAATATTACCCGGTCAACATTTATTTCATTTGTTCAGTTTATATTCACCGTAAACGTATTTGTACATACCGCTGTCGGCTGTATTGTAGTTGCTTTATGGCTTACATATCTTATGAAGAACTTTCAAGAATTCCACCAACTCCACAACCTCCCATAAACTCCCACTAACTTCCACAATCCCCCACGAACCCTCGCAAACTATACAAACATTACCTCCCCTGGTCTTCTGACATCACGTTTAATTTGCCTTGTTCATTTTTCCTTCCAAAGATGTAGGGGTAAAGTGATACACCGCTCAGCACCCATACAAGCGCCATCCATTCTAAGATTTCACTGTCAGTTAAAGTTTGGGCGATTAAGTTTTGAACCGAAGTAGTTGAAGACTTCTAACAAGAAAGTAAAATGTTGTCTTTCGTTTGTTTTATTCTATACACGTGTCTGGTAGTAAAGTGATCTTAAATAAGCAGATTTTAAATAATATTAAAGTCGATAGCTTTAAACACGGTAATGAGAATCCTAAACATTAGCACTTGTGATTTTTTGGCATTTTTCCTCTGTCCATTTAGTCAATTAACTGTAAATTTATTATAAGGTTTTGAATGACAAGGACCCGTTAGCCAAACTAAAAAAAGTATTCAATTTTTAATTATTAATTATTTTTATTGAGATATAAAAACCTCATTTTAATATTTAATCATTGTAGAAAATAATATTAACACAACCTAAATAAAATATGAAAACGGAAAAAAAACGACAGGAAATAAAAAGATGTCAGTCGCATCTGGGACTCGAACCCAGGACCTCTGCCTATCCAGGGAAACCGCTTAACCAACTTATCTAATGAGACCAGTTCAATTCATGTCATCTTCATCATATCTCAAATTCAAGATTTGTCAATATTATATTCCATTTTTAATCCCACGTTATTGGCAGCTACCTTTATAATGATTATAAAGTTCTTAATGAACACAATTGTAACGTAGAAAGTGTCTCGGATTAATTTCTGATTTTTTATTTGTATGAGATGTCTCTTTTGTAAAATTTCTTAAAGATAATAAAAAAATAATAAAACCCGTTTTTTAATTTCGCCTTTATTATTCTATAACCGCCTCACTCGTCGAAGGCACATTTTAATTAGCTTTTTAATTTTTTTTTAAATTATTTTTTTATTACAGTACATGGAAGTTCTGTGGTTAAACAGAACATAATATTAATTATTTTGCAATAAAAATATAATATCAACTTGTGTATAAAGCATATAATGCATAAATGGATTAGAAAATATTTTGTATTCACCACTTTATTAATATACACGAATCATGTTTAGAAAGCGATGCTTCAGGAATATATAGAATACTAAAAAATAATAATGTCAAGTATATACAATTGATAAACATAGAACAATTTGTTTTATTTTTATCATTTCGTATGTGGGGTACCATGTATACATATGTGTACATATTAAATGTTTTAACCAATATCCAGTTTACGGCAATTAGGATTTATTGGTTTTCAGCCAATAAATTTTATGGATAATTTTTTTTATGAATTTTCGTGTAAAATAAAATGTCTGAACCAAACACATCGACATATAAATAAGTTCCAATTTGCACGGAGCTTTTTGCACATCGCCGCAATATTGGAGAACATTTCAATGCGAAAGTAATGGAGGAAGAGATATTATATTCCATTAAAGCGCTAAACTTATGAATCTTTCATCGGGCATTTGTGAGAAGCCCGCATTTATTTAGTCAACTTGCAACATAGCTTCCAGTTATAAAATGAATATCATTCTTATATTATGTTACATATTATGGAACGCATCCACCAAAAAAATTGTTGATGGACTAAACGTGGCTACGCGCATGGTGAGTGAAACTCTATCTTTAACTCCACCATCATGAGTCCCTGTCCGTTTGAATAACACCCCACCGTAAGGTGAGAGACAGCAACCCCGCGGGAATGCACAAAATGCTTCACGGTAAATAGCGAGTTTCCACTACGGGTTGATATTGAAAATTGACAATTTTAATCCGAAGTTAACGTTCAGATGCCGTTTTAGAACGATGATGTTGCAAAAGCTGCGTCTCCCCTCAACTCTTCGCGGATACCACAAATAGAAGGAAACTCCGATGTCTAGGTAACACCATCAGAAACGACATATAGAAGAAGTGATGATATTCAGGGGAAGATTGAAGAAACAAGTAGAGCTTTAAACATGTGGAAGGAAGACATGTGTGATGATAGCTGGACTCTGAGAGGAGAGGGTAACAGGAAAAGCACTGCCGTTAAACTGGAGCAATTTTCCCCGAAGTTTGAACGACATTTATTCGCATATTTACTGTCTAAATGGATATGGACTTCAAACTTCAGAACATATTGCTTCATAATGTTCATTTCACTAGGAGTCATATCTGTAATATACGAAGCAGCGACAACATATGCTATACTCTACACAATGACTCTCGGCATCCTGATGTAGCCACATCTCTCTCCTCTCCACCCACGCAAAGATGAAGTAGACGCACAAAGTAATTACGTTGTGAAGAGAAATCAAGAGGGATGATTTTTTTGAATTGCAACGTAAATAGGCGGCCGAGAATATTGCAAACTAATCATTAATCTTCGTCTGCTCTTCGAGTGGAAGACTAACTTGTTTCGTACCGGTCTCGCGCAGTCCTGTACATAAATAATTGCGTTGAACTTGTAGTATCGGGGATATATCGATCGAATTGGAAATATTTTTTGACTTTTCACGGGCAAACTCTTATTTAAACCTCGATCATCATTTGAGTGTGTTATAATATTGTTAATTACTCCTTTCGAAAATAATTCAATATTAGAAATTCCATTATAATTAAACTGTCGCTGTGTTGCAAAGTGGCTTTAAAGCAGATAAAAATTTTAAATACATATAATCTCTAAATAGGCTCAAATATATTGCCTACATAGAATATTAAAAAAAAGATTAATCTGTCTGTAAAGATCTAAGATTACAAATTATTTTACTCTTTCTCTCTTTCATATCCAAGATTTGTGAAAACCAAATATTTAAAAAATACCAAAATAAGAAAAGACTACTTTTTCTTTATTTATAAAATATACGCATGCTTAAAAGATTGGAAAGATTCTTATTATCAAAACAATCGAAGCCTTTTTGTATTTTTGGTATCGATAAAGCTAGTCGATTGAAAACTTTGTGGAAATTGTTCAACTTTAAATTGCACGATACTTATTTGGTTGTTATGAGATCCAAAATCTTTTTTTTATTTGCTTTGTCTAAATTGCTCGCACACAACTTTTACGAACTCTTGCTTTATAGATATCGTAAAAAATATATCGAATAATACGAAATATAACAAAATTTAAACTCTTTTGGATAGGTACTAGGAATTTCACTGAATCTCGTTGGACGATATTATAATCATAGCGCTGCATCTCAGGGTGGCCTTCTCCAAAAATGTTCTTCACTCAATCTTTTTCCACGCGGTCAATTCACATAGTCGCTTTCGTTGGGGCACTAATTTATTTAATATTTTTGGTATGTGGTTGTGGTATTCTGTTCGCGTGATCAGTTTGCAGCAAGATTTAGGACATACAAAATTCTAAGGTTGTACCCATCATACTACTAACAATATTTTAGCTGTAAGTTGTGTTTCATTTCATTTTTAAACTACGTAAGGAGCACTGATTATTTTGTAAGAACATGAACACTGAGGGGTTATGAAAATATTTATGCTTTTAGGTTATGGGTTAACGAAACGTAATACGCGCTCACAGATGGTGCTAATTTAATATTTTTAGAAAAAGCACCTTTAGCATCTAATGCTTTTAAATATTGAGATGAATAGTTTGTTGGCGGGTGGAAATATATGGAATAAATTCATATTGTGAGTATTGAGCTCAAGTCCTTCAAAAAACCTATAAAAAGACTTCATATGTTAATGTTACAATTATATATTAATTTTTATAAATTTCTTGAAAAACTTGTACTCTAAACCAACAATAAAAATTATTCCATTTCTTACTCCATATGTACAAATAATAATAATAATAATAATTGGATTACTTCTATAGCGCCGTTTTCGTGGGAAAATCACCTCAAGGGCGTACACCCACTAACAAGCAATTAATTACAATATTTGAAGGCATTACGTGTTAAAAGGTATTTTTTTCTAAAATATTTAAATTAGCGCCATCTGTGAGCACGTATAACGTTTCATTTACCCTTAAACTACAAGTTTCTAGTATAAAACCCACTTGAGGTGACACCAGTTTCTCAAAACTGGGCTATAATTGTTTATTTATTTATTCTTAAATTTAAATATAAAAACAAAAACATTAGCCACTCATCTCACTAGGACATTCCTGTGTTGAGATGAGCGGCTTTACAATTTAATAATAATCAGTAAATAGTAATACGTAAATAATAATGAATAAAAATAAGTAAATATTAATAAGTGAATAATAGTATATAAATAATAATAATTAAATAATAATAATAAGTAAATAATAATAGTAATAAGTAAATAATAATGCATGAATAAAAATAAGTCAATATTAATAAGTGTATAATAGTATATAAATAATAATAATAAGAAAATAATAATCAGTAAATACTAATAATGCACATTTAATATTAATTAAATAGTAATAATGGACATATAATAAATATTAAGTATATATTAATAAGGAAATAGTAATAAGTACATAATAATAAAAATAGGTAAATAATAAGAGGTAAATAAAATTATGTAAATAGTAATCAGTAAGTAGTAATAAGTTAATAGTGATAAGTAAGTGATAATATGTAAATAGTAATGATAATATCGAGCATACATAAGTTTCAATATTGATTACAACATACGGAATAACATGGATAAATCACATAAATATAACATACACATAATTTATTGTTATTATATCAGAAATTAAAATTGCACTGTTTTTGTTTGATCTGATTATTTACATCGTGAATGTAATCAGTTGTTCTAGAACAAATCAATTCAACACTCGATCGTGAATTAGCAGGCACAAGTAATTAGTTAAATACTTATCCAGTTTTTATTTATCATAAATACAAATTTGTACGCAGGCATAATAATAATACGTTTTTCCATCAATCTCGGGCCCGGAACTTTGGGCCCGGTTAAAACTTGGAAGCTATTCGTAGTCGGGAAAATCGTAAAGTCATTTAAACTTCTTCCGAGAAATGATGGCTGAAAACTTGGAATACACCGGAGTGGCTGGTGGCTGGTGGCTGGTGTACCGACTCCCTACCTATATACCCGACTGAAGGGGAGAGTGTTATGTTTAAGCATTATTCCGAAAATTGGTGAACCGATACCTTACTTCAATAGGGAACTAACTCAAAATATCTCATTTTGAGTAAACTGGACTTTTCGTAAAGTCATCGCGTAAAGTTATTTTATTCACCTATAACATAACTTGACGAATACTTGGAGCAGGTCAATGAGTTTATTTATCTGGGAAGTATGTTTACGAGAGATGGAAAGACTGATAGGGATATTGAAAGGAGGGTGAATGCAGGAAACTCCATTAAGAGAGGACTGAACGCGGTCGGCGCAAACAAGAAATTGTTCAAAGAAGCGAAGCTAGCAGTCCACAATGGATTGCTGATACCTACCCTGATATATGGCAGTGAGGTATGGAATTAGCAGAGGAAGGATGAAAGTAAACTGAAAGCCGTATAAATGAGATCTCTGAGACGAATGTGTGGTAAAACCATGTACGATCGTGTGAAAAATATTGAGATTTGTAAAGAACGCAAGGGTGATGTAAGTGTAATGAGTAAGATTAAGAAAGGGACGCTTAGATGGTTCGGGTATGTAGAGTGAATGAATGAAGAAAGGAGTATAAGAATAATGTATGACGCAAATGTGATTGGTAGAAGAAGCCGGGGACGCCCGAGGAAGACATGGCACAATTAAGTGAATCAAATACTTGAGTAGAGCCATGTCAGAAGTCGGAATAACAGAAGAGATACGAGTATATGAGGCGTTGTATGAATTTTGAATGAACCAAGAAGTGTATTTCAAGATCGAGTTGTTTGGCGGTCCGTCCTCTCTGCCTACCCCTACGGGGAAACAGCGTGATGGTTAGTTAGTTAGTTAGCTATAACATAAAAATAGATGCAACATGTAAGTAATTTATCAACCTATCATATCATAGGTGTAAATGACTACATTTACTAAGTTCCAAACGGAAACATTTGACATGTTTCTCCATTGAAATAAGAAAGTGCTGATTTCATTATAATTCCATAAAGAATTATCTGACTACATAATTAGGACGAATCATACTTATTTTTGTATTGAAATATGAGAAGGGAGAGTTTCTTTAAGAATTTTTTTTTATTATCTCAAAACCCAAATTTTTTTGAGTTATTTCCATATTGAACTAAGGTATCCAATTGATTATTCTTATTTTCTCAGAGCGGAAACATTATTTTCTATAATCGTCAATCTATAATTATACGAGTACACCGTTGAGAAAGGGCAGGGAGATTTATTGATCTGGTTTGATAGTAAATTTATGATGAAAAGAAAAAAAAAGTTATTACATTGAAGTGAGTCATTTGCATTTTCACGGATTAAAACTAATTTTGATGAGCCAAATTTTTTGTTTGTTATAGTATCACCCCGGTGAAAGACCACCATTCAGAATTGAAACGTTGCTTGAAATGGTTTTTAGCCGTGTTTTGTGACCAGATCTGAATAGCCAGGTATACCCCACCTTCCTCTTCCCTTCTCCTTCCCCTCCCCCAATACGTTCAGCCTCACAACATTCCCCAATTGGGAATGCCATAGTCTCACTGGCTCCAGACAGTTGGGAGCAGTTGTGGGACTCTTGTGCGGTATTCATATAAAAACAAATTAAAATAGTAGGTGTGAGAAGGTCATACTGCGAATGGAAAATTACGAGTATATTAAATTTATTTTATTAACATATTAATGCTCATAAAACTCATTACAATATTTAATCACCGAATCTTTGTTCCCACATTATAGCATATGTTTTGCTTGATAACACCTTAGATTATTATTAGAATTTTTCTTGATGCATAAATGGTTTTTTTGTGTAAACAAATTGATTACTAATATTTTGATGACTGTAATGTTATTTTTCAAAATTAGAAATGAAAATAAACTAATACACAAACAAATACATTTATATAAAAACAATGTAAGTTTGTAACTTTATTTGTTTGTCCTCGATGTTCTCGAAAATCACTGGACCGGTTTCGCTGAAAATAGCACAGTTTGTTTTTATTATTGCCGGGAAGGTTTAGAAAGTTGTTTGAATGAAATCCAATATGTTAAACTGCTGCTATAAAGTTTTAAAATTATTATCAAAAACATTGAACCCGCCATATTTTATTTAGGTTAGCCCATAAATATAACACTCTGGTTAGCCACAGATTGGATATTCAAAGGAAGAAAGTTTTATTTGGTAGAATATTTTCAAAATGGAAAACACGAGTAGGTACCTACTTAAGAACATTATGATTTATATATATTTAAAAAAAAAATAAACGTTTGGAATGAAATTAAAATATTCAAATGAATGTTTCTTTATTTGGAGATATTAACTTTCCCTGTCAAATCAATTATGGCACCCTAATGAGAGAGAATTCAATTTCATAACTTTATTCCAAATCCCGAGCAAGGCCGGGTACACATCAGATAGTGTTTTATAAAAAAAATCGTTTAGGTTGTAACATGAATAAATATAAAGATAACATAAAAATAAAACAAAAATAATAATGTATGAAAGACCGCCGAATCGGGGTCTGTCACTTTATTTGAGGTATTTGTCGTTGGATAAGGATTGTAGCTTAGCAGAAGAAAAAACGACGCAATAAGGAAAATCCCTCATAAGCAATTCAAAAAATACGGGGCTATTTGTTTTATAAAATCAAGAAATGTAAATTTTTTTCTTCATGTCCCCGAAAAGTACACTGGTGATGAAATGACAAATCTCAAATGCAATATGAAACAGAAAAAAGACACAGAAAATAAAATGGAATTAATCGCTTCTGGGAATCGAACCCAGGACCTCTGTATTACCGGTACAATGTTCTAACCACTGAACTATTGAGACCTGTTTATTTTACGTCATTTTTATCGATACCATGCTTCAAATTTAAGACTTCAATTAATTCCCTGCTACCTTTTTATATGACTACAAATTTTACCCTAATATATTTGCAATCCAGATAGTGTCTTGGACATACTTATTCGATTTTATTTATATGGAACCTCTATTGACCTTTTCTACAAGTCTATAAATAATTTTCAATTAATTTGATTAACTTATTGAAGCTTATAATATAGCAAAAAATAACATGGGAAATAATTGAGGATAATATTCTTATGTCTTAAATATAAACCATGATATCGATAAAAACAGGTGGCATTAGTTCAGTGGTTAGAACGTTGTCCCGATAAGACAGAAGTCCTGGGTTCAATTCGTGCCAGATGCGATTTTTATTTTCTGTGTCTCTTTCTGTTTCATGTTTCATTTGAGATTTGTTAATATTATCTTATTCAAGGAAAATTATGTGTTTCTTGAACACCTCACTAGGAAAAGCTGTGCTGAGGTGTTCTCGTGGTCGTTTTGAATGTGGTACAAACAAGTATATTGCTTAGTTTTGTTTAATTATTTAAGTTTTGCTTTATGAATGTAAATTAATTGTAAAATAGAAATAAGAAATCGGTTACAGTAATTGCAAAGATTTTTTATTGTACATCTACGAGTACTAATTGGTTTTTATAAATCCTTTTTTTTTATTTCAGACAACGGGATATGGAGTGAAATGGCATTGACAGATTGCGGGTTTTCCGTTTTATTTGACCTGTGATCCGGGTAGTGGATGGAAAAAATGGCGGACCGTTATCTGAAGTGGATAACTGTCATATTCTTTGGTAAGTTCGCTTTTAAAATGATAATAATGAATTCTATTCGACATGTGTTTCGTTACAGGAAAGCAATTGTGCCGTATTGCTCAGAAATTATTTTTTTAGAACGCTAATAAAATAGTCGTCGCGGAACTTTAAGATAAGGTTTTTATTGGTTCAGATAAGCAGGGTGCGTTTATTTTATGGGAAATGGGGAGAAATTAGAGTACCCACCATCAAAATACATATTACATGAAATATATTGGAGATGACAACTATCTGCCTAACAACAGTGGGACTAAGGCACCCCCGATTCGGAGATTATTCTTTGACTGAAGAAAGTGAAGTGGGGATAGGGCAGAGGATCACCAAACGTAGATAAAGTAATTACAAGCAATATTTTAATTATGAATGACTCTTAACCTATAGAATGCTGGACTCGTGCGAGCTTTAACTGCCGTAGTGTGCCAAGCATAAAACACGTTCTCCGCCCTGTGCGCTCGCTTATTGTAATATTGTAATTACTCACTTGTATTTTACAAAAGGATGGTTTTGTAAAATGTACTACCTTATCAGAATTGGTGATTTTTCCAGAATAGCTACTTATTCAGAGAAACTGTTTCGTTCTCCCTCATTTTATTAAAAAAAAAATTAACAAAGAAATCTGAAGATTTTTTTAATCGTTTTATTGTATTTTCGAACGTTAGAGTAAATGCTCTATAAAATAAAATTAAAATCGTACGAGGTTCTCCTGTAAATACATACGGTGATGTAAATAACAAAACAACCGGACGACTAAAAGGCGCGAGCCTTACTGGCATCAGAAATTTATAAAAATATCATGACTTGCAAAACGTAACGTCTGATTGATCATTTTACTGACAAGCGATTGTGATTCATTTAAATAAGCGATGTATATGTTTTAAAGTTTTGAAAAAAATCGTGAATAGATAATACTGTATCCAGTTGCCACCAAGGCAACGCCGGTACACGACCGTTAAAAATCGTCGCCCACAACACGTCAAACAGGCGTATCTCATATTCAGAAATTTCCCATTAAAGCAAGAAAACTGGTTTTCTTTTGCCGGATGCATACATGTTTCATTTGTCGCTAGCGGAATTAAAAAAAAAGTGTGATTAAAACACCATTAGCAAAGATGTATTGGAATTTATACGAATCTTGCAAAAAAAAACCAGTTTTTTGGCTCTCCTAGAAAGTTGCTAAATATGAGATACACCTGTTTATGTTTATGATGGCAAGGTTAACCCCTTCATACTGTACGTAAGTAGATTTGAAAATAGATAAATTATTACATTGTCATATTATTTTTGTGTACAGCGTATGATTTGTCATTTTAATTAAATGAGAAAAGCAATAAGTGCTAAAAAAAAAGACAAATATTCTATAAAGCACCGAATATGTTTTATCACTGTCAGTTTTAATTCATTTCTCGTGAATTGGGAAAATTAGGAGACACTGAAAAGTATCTTCAAGTTTTGTCCAAATATACAAAAATCAATATTGTTTCAGAAGCAATATACTCGTATACGAACAAAATGAAAATTTCTACCTACTCCGGGCTTAGGTCCTTCCATTCCTTGAGCAGGGAATCTAAAATTTAGCCACAGAGCAAATAATAGATGGAGATGCCCTAATACGCAAGGAGAAGAAATCAAAATAATAGGGGGGAGGGGTAAGGTAGACCTGCCTTCAATTTAAGTAGAACAGCAACCAAGTAAAAATATTCAGCTTGTTCACAAAAATCGAATATGTTAGAGTACTTAGTTTGACCCCTTTCATAACTGTTTTTGTAATTTGCTTACCGCTGTTAAAATCAAGCGAAACCAACGTGGACGCCAGTGAATCAAAGCTGGTGCCAAAATGGGTGTTAGGTGACCTCTGCCTCGTCGAAGGCTTTAGCCAATTTGTTTCATCACCAATATCGTCACCGTCTCCTCATCCTACCCAACCCCTTTTAGCATCACAAAACTCTCCGGGTGGGGATGCCATAGCTCCCTCGCGGTGTTACTTAAAAAAAAACTTAACTAATATTAGAAAATAACACGTAGGCCATTTGAGAGTTTGTAAAACTTAAGTAGGAGAGCAGTATTTAATTTGGCCATTCTTTAGTCTAGGCGAAAAAAGTATATTACACGCTTCGGAATAATAAAGCACGATTAAATAGATGTATTAGTGTCGGAGGAACGGTTATCGCGCCATCCACGGTTATTCTGATTATTAACGCAGACTTTCAGCGAACATGCAAGGAGATTTATTGGTAACTACAACCCTTGAGCAGAAAATATAGTTCAATCAGGCCAAATTGGTGCTGGTATTAGGCTACTCCGATGTTATGAATTTCGGCAGTGTCTTTTTAGTATGAAACTTTATGGGCATTTTTCCTGGAAAGCTATTTGCTTAATTATACGAAAAGAATGATAATGTGAAATTATGAATAGAAATAATTTCCAATAAGACGTTATGTCTATCGTTGGTTTGTGGATAGATCTTAAACTTTTTTTGGTCGTGTACAGTGGAACGTTAAAAATGGAGGCAGAGTAGTGGCTTGCGGCTTTTGGCCTTTTAAATAATAAAGTAACTTTCACATCCCCTTTCGGCTTATGAATAAAGTAATCTTAGTTGTTCTTCGTTTTTAATAACTTTAATGGAGGATTACAGTAAGAAATAATTGTTTTAATGTGAAAACTAAATAGCGCACGTCATTTTCTTAATAATTTAAATATGGCATCACTATTCGACGAATGTAATGGGGCGAAGAAAAATAAGAGTGGAAGGATAAGGGGAGAAAAATATATGGTTAGGGCATAACTGGCCATACATATTTAATCACCGAACATGGCGTAATTTCAAGCAGCGAAAGCATTTTGTTTCTAAATGATAGTTTAGGTATATTCGAATGCAAAGTGGCCGTTTTTAATAATGGATGAAAATTCACATATTTTTAAGGACTACATTTTACTTGTATTTTATCAAAGCACAAGCATAAATAATAGAGTGCACTAAGAAATTTAAATAATAAAAATAATTTAATACATTTAAATGCATTATTTTAAAGACGTTCCTAGAAGCCTTTAAAATTATTTTTACTTGCATATTTTAAAAATAATATTTTGATTAATTCTATCATAAAAAAAAATGTTTTATTTGACATAAAACGCTGTAAAAATATTATTTTATCAGTTTAACTGATGTGAGGCACTTACATTTTTTTTCCAAAGATCGTTTTCTTGCTCCGAATTTCCACAACAAAGAAATCAAATTATTCGTAAGGACAAGCGAGTCAATCAGAATGTAAATGCCTAAAAGCTCTTATTGCATTGGAACGTTTTACTATAGCACTTGAATTTAAATTTGTCAATTGGATTCCATTTTACGTAATTTAAATTTATTCCTTTGAAAGCTTGACTTGGTCCATTATTTAAGGAGAAAAGAAATTTATTTGTAACGGAATGTTATTAGGAATTCCTTAAAATGTTTGAGACGAATGAAATAACGTTTTACTTGTGAATTCTTTTAGCATCTCGTAAAAAGAAAACTTCGTTTGAACATACGCGAACTTGATTAGATTTAAGACTTCAAAAACATCGGGTAAAACAAACTAAACACACGATGCCCTCTGTAGCGCAATGGTCTAAGCACTTTCAGTCGAAATGTTACACGGTGGATATTATTGAGAAATATAAATCGACGCCCCACTTCCAAATCGTTACTTGTTTCCTCATATTTAACTGAAAAAAAATAACTTTAGTTTTGTATGAGGAAATTCTTAGAATACCGATATCTAAGAGTTTTAAAATATAACAAGCGGTAATCTGTGGTTATTTTAGATTGACGTTGGTCATTATTTTTTAAAATTATACGTTTTTCAAATATTTACCAGTTCCAAACATAATAATTCTAAATATTTACTGCCACACTAAATCAGAAATATTTTATGTATTTTAGTTTCAAACTATGAAAATAAATTAACAATTGAAATAAAAAGTTTATAAAGCTATTATGTAAAGAAGAATGTGTCGTATGTTTGTTTTACATACAAATCTGCAGTTTTATTCTGAGCTTGATGATATTTTGCTCAATTGTTCTTCGAAATAAGATGAAATTCACTGTCTACATAATATTTCAAAAAAACCATCCCCTCCTTCATTTCCTACCCACAGAGCAGAATTTTGGTACTTCTTCTTGAAATTTTTCACACTTGACGTTCAAAATAAGATTAAACTACTGGTAATAATTGGTAGTGTAGTGGCGGGGTAAGGGTAGTGGTAAGTGGTAGGGGCAGGGGTAGGGGTAACACATCACAACCTCAAAATTTTCCTCCAAAGCATTCATAACCCCGAGCAACGCCGGGTGCTTCAGCAAATATTTAAATATAATACTTTTTTAGAAATACTGGAATTTCAATAAAATTTAAAAATATGGATATACAGTAGAAGATTAAACCTGCGCAAAATCTCGTTTCCCAGATACCTCCGAACTGTGCATTATGAGTTTTTATATCTGCACCATTTTTTTCTCTCAATTTTTAAGGTAAATCGGACATTACACATAAATGGTTATATCGTTTTAGTTTGTTTCATTGATTTACATGTTAAGAGAATCTTGTTTTTTTGCTATTAAAATATGTACCCACATTTGTGACTGATTTTACTACCCTGGTTTGCCCAGGAAATTCAACGAGAAAAAGAGTTTCGGAAAAGTATTTTTTTTTATATTAACTCTGCACAGACGACATTGATGGGATAATTCCCCCAAGGGATTATGTCATATTTTTTGATGATATGTGGAGTAGAACTAAATTGTTGAATTTTTCCAGGAGAAAATAAAATTGAAATAACAGCTTAAAGGTTAGTTTAAAGCTCTGTGGCTCATTGTGAAGCTTTTAAATACATTAATATTCTCAATAATTTTAAATTAATATTATAAATTGTACGAAAATTTCTGTTTTCCCAAAGTCCGTTATCTACTGAAAAATACATTACATTTGAAAAGTTCTTTCTTCGTACCTGCCGAGTGGCTATTTTGTTCCTAACAATAAAATGGTCCACACAGCTCCGTTTCATGTAAGTCCTTTTCGTGACGTGGGTTTGGCACTGGAATTGTGCCTGGCATTTAATGTCCTGTGTGGGACTAAACCGGAAACCAGATATGGACGCCGGATGCGGAACCGTGGCCATTTTTAATTTTGCGCGGCTGCTAAATATTAAAACTGTTTTTCGGCGAGTCTCCCTTGTTAATAGTGAAATATGGAAATCGGGCAGAGGGAATTGAAGAAATTCTATGTTCAGCGTATTAAAAGGTCCATTCAAAAGTACGGCATTTTTTGTCCCACGGACTGTTTCACAGATTATATTTACGTTTGAAAACAAAAACTTTCACCCCAATTTTTTTTTTCAGTCCTATTAAGGTTTTTGATGACTTCTGTAGCGTAGCGGCCTTCCATTTTGACTTTTACTCGGCAGGTTGCGAGTTTTTTCACAATAATCTCACAAATTAGTAACATGGATTTTTCATGTAATTCGCGTGCTTTATCAAATCTAAGTTTGAATGTGTTGATTTATCAGTTTTATGAACCTGAATATATCAAGATAATTATTTAAATCAGATTTATTGTACATTTTTTAATTAACATTTTACTACCATGCATGGTAAATAGAATTACCTACGAAATGTTTTCAAGGGTATTGGAGATAATATGAGATCTGTCATTTGTATGTCATATTAATAAAATTACTAGTGACAGAATGAAACTGTTGGGTTCGTAATAAGTTCAAAGTACTAATTCATAAGTAACTCACCATAAAAATATTTTTCTGTGCATTTGTGCGGAGTCGTCAAGAACATACGTATCCAGTTTGGTTTCCATATTACAATAGTCATTCGCTGTCTTTGGAAAAGGAGCAAAATATTTATTTACCGCATGATAACTATAACATGAGAATACCTATCGAGTTTATAATCTATACGTTTTTATTAAATGACACGAGATTTATAAATTTGTCCGGGAGATGATTATTTTTAGGCATAGTCTTTTTATATAAAATCATAAATGCCATAAGAGTATCAAGGGGCCTGATTATGGTACTTTTTAACGATAAGACTTTATCTTTATACTTAGGATTAAAGCCCTTTACTTAACTTCGGTTCCAGTTCTCTCGAATGACAGCTGTCGATAATAACGATTAAAAACGTCGACGTTTGCGTGGTTTTAAGAAAAGAAAAACTCAATATTATCGTAAGAATTGACTATAAACATTATTTGTAAGTCATTTGACGCGTAATAAATGGTATTAAATGAACCGACGTTACAAACTTGCGAGTTTTTTAAAATTTCTGCTTTTGCAAAAAGCATGAAATGTCAAATTAAAATGCACATGTTAACTATGTGCATTGATTGCACCCATAATTTTTATCAATACTGTTATAATTAAACAAGAAACTCCTTCAAAAATGTATTTTCATTGACATATAATCTGAATCGCAATTAAGCAAAATGTCTTTAACCATGAGGACTTACCTTAAAAGGAACCGGAATCGGAATCTGATCTACTTCCTTATAAATTTTCAAATATGTACCTACTAGATTCACTAGACGGACGTCTAATAAACCTCTTGCATGAATTTTATATTGACTTGGGAAAAATCGTGTGGATATACGTTTCTACTAAGTTTACAAAACATTTATAAAAAAAATTAGAAGCTTATAACAAATTAAATAAATCCTGGTTTTTAGCTCGTGACATCACTAATTTAAAATGTTCTTTATTTATTTTCATAAAATTCAACACGATTTTTTTAAAATATAGCAACATTGAGTCTCCGCTGAGTTTTGACGTTTTGACCGATATCTGACAATACTTGTAACCTGCAAACTTTGTTATACGAAATCCTAAAGTAATCTTTTTGATGTGAAAAATGGTTGAAATTGATTTTGTTTAGGGTCAGTCTGTGTACCGTTTTATTGGACAGTTGAATATTCTAATAGATGTCTTAGAGTAACAACTGTTACTCTGAGAGCCGTAGACCATTTTCTTATGATAGGGTCAATTTTCGGAACGACGAAATATCTTTTACCTGTAGTTGTAGCAAAATTATTTTTGCAGAAAGGAAGTACCTGTATACAATATCTTTAATTATTTTTTTATTGGATCCTATGGTAGTTAAATAAATCCACGTTTAAACAATAAAAATAACACAGCATTTGCTACGCGCTCAAAATTTTGACAGATGTTATACATCCACCTTTAAACAATAAAACTAACACAGCATTTGCTACCCGCTCAGAATTTTGACAGATGTTATGACGTGAAGTTTGTACAATCGGGATTCCGGCTTAGATAAATAACGGTGAGGGTGCAAACTTTAACAAAATAAAACAATATTATATGAGCATAATTGGCATCTGAAAGTTGAATAATATCAAACAAATAGTACACGAATTTGGTATGTTTGATAACTAGAATGTTCGGCTGTTTTCTTTGATGTTGAACATTATAATGTGAATATAATAAGGTGAAACATGTAAAAAAATTATTTGATGAAAAATAATATTTTTAGTACGCTTCGTTATTCTCCTCAGCTATTCATATAGAATTCGTCTTTTTTTAATAAAATTGATTTTGTCCGATTTGATTTATAAAAAAAAGTGGAGTCAAATTAAAAAAAAATCGCATTCGTTTCAGAAATACGACAAAAAATATACAAAAATGTTTAGAATTTTTTTTTTTAATATGATGCAAGTGGCCTATTCGAAAATGTTATTTGCCATAAATAGACTCTTATTCCGTGGTAATCAGTAGTACTGAGAAGTAGTTGGCAGCTGTAATATTCCATTTATATTAATGCATGCCAAATTAAATAAGTGAAGAACATTAATTTGAGGCCAAAATACCCATCCAAAAATAACTCTTTTTTTTAATTAAAAGCATATTAAATATCTAGTACGGGTTAGAAGTATTTTCTTTATTTTTGTTTTAAATAAATCAATTTTTCATGATTTTAGAGGCAACTTTGAAAATTATTTGGTGGTTAATGGTATTTTTTTTTCAAATTGTTATTACTATATAAATTTGATTAGGTAAAAAAAAAAAAAAACGTTTTTTCAAGTAGATATTTTAAATTATGTAAATTGGTCGTTTTTTTTACTTCAAATTTAAGTCCATCATAAGTACTTTAGCACTTTAAAAAAAAAAGTTATATGAGAAAGAAAGAAAAAGAAAAACAAATTAGTGAGTATTTTGGAATCGAATCCAAAATTAAGTTTTGTATGAAAAACAAACCTTAATTTTAAACAATTATTAGGGGGCTAACGGTGATTTAAAAAAAAACCCCGTCAACTTTGAAAACATAATTTTTTAAATTTAAACAATATTCAAATTACGCATTACGGTGAAGATTAAATTAAATTAAAAATTACAAATTTACGTTGAAACACAAATTTGCCGTACATAATTTAAAAGATTGACCCGAAAAAACTTTTTTTTTTAAAATTTTTTGTTTTTTTATTTTTTTTTATTTATGTTATCACATTTATGTAGAAAATATGATTATTATTTACAAAATACAATAAAGCGGCAAATATTTTTTTTTAATTGCCCTTTTTCATTGCATATACTTACAAAAATAAATAAAGTACTTCGCATCCATATTAGATATTTACTAAACCTTTATTTAAAAAAATATATGTCATTCCCTTTGGATGGGAATTTGGCCTAAAATCTAAAATTAAGTTATGCATAAAACAGGCAGCGCAGCCGTTCCTCTTAACTTAATTTATGAGGTAAAGACTTGTTGGTTTGTTCTACTTATAATGATGAAATAGAAACCACTGTTACGAACTTAATTGAATAAATTCATTTCAGATATTTTATATGGTCTCTGCCGATGTGCTTTTTTCCATTTTAGAATCCGATTCCAGTGCACCATGAGCGATGACACGTCCCAGCTTGTGCCGAAAAACGCTGAGCTCCGGGAAATATCTCAAAAATGCCACTGTATTCCGACACGCTCTGGAGAGCCTAGAGCAGCGAATTTGGCAGAATTGTGCACTGAAATTGCGCAGTACAGGAAATTACATGTCGATTGCAGTGGCGTGGAAAAATTGGAACGTTAACTATTAAAAAATGAAGTACAAATATCGATTTCTAAATTTACCACCTAATTTTACACACAAAGATTTTTATGCCTGCTGCTTCAGCAGTACACAAAATACCCTGTTTATGGATAAAATAATTATCCATCTTCCACTAGAGATGTGTTTTCCTTTTTTTCTGAAACGTTTTAAAAAAATGATAAGTATTTGCTATTAAGCTATTGTTCTCATTTGTTCTGATGGTTAGATACTTAATACTTTAATTATTTCATTTGACTCTTGATTTTTACCCGGAACGAAAATTTTAAAACTTTTATCTCTTTTATCGAATTCTGTTAAAATGTGATGTTAATAATATACGGTATCTACCATAGATAATCTCAACAACGAAATGCGACAAAATGAAAACAAAGCATTGACATCTGTATGTTTATACTAATCTAATGTATAGTCACTAAATACCTCTTAATTAATTAGAATCTTAACTAGCAATGTCCAAGAACTCATTACATAAAAAAGTTCCTAATATTCCTGAGACCATTTAAAAAAATAATGTGTTTAATCTTCCTGCTTTTTAAGTTTTCAAAATCTTTTCTTTTTTTTTTTTTGGCAACGTAAAGTTCATTGAATATTAACGGATTAAACTACAAAAGGATTTGGAAAATCTATCAATACCTACCTATAAACGCTTTAAATACACTCTAGCGCATAATTTTGCATGAAAATCGCGTTGCATTAATAAACCTTCATTTGTCATCATATCTCATATCATACTCCAGTCGACAAACTGCTGAAATATTACGTAAAAAATATATTCATTCATAAATTTGACTCGGAATCACTCAAATTCAAAATGATCCAGCCACAGAATAGGACTAGTAATCTAAAATTTAAAAAAATGTTATTCACATCTTTTGACTATATCTCAAAATAATAAAGAGTAACAAACCTTCATGTATTGACGGTCCACTCTATTGTCCAGTAAAATACAGGTATGCAGACTGGTCCTCTTGCCGGATAGATATGTGCACTGAGCGATGTGCATTCAAGCTAATAAATAAATGGAATGTGCGGCCCACTGCACTCGCTCTTGTAGAAATATCCCGGGAAACAATTGCCTGTTTAATGCACAGAAAATACAACGCTGCTTGAGGAATAATTCGAACGTGTTGTGCTCACGATGAATTCAAAACAGCTATACTTACATTTTTGTAGTTATACTCGTATATAAAAAAAAACTTAATATTTTAATGAAAATTGATTACAGCTATGCATTTTCGCTGCGTCCAAAGCAACCTAGCTTAATTTACACTGAGGAAACTGTAAGTTAGAAAGTTCATTTGCGAGGATTAAAACATAGCTAACCGACGGATGTTTGAACTGTCAAGTGATGTTTACATAATTTGAAATTTGATCTCAATATATGAAATATGGATAATGGATTAATGATATTTTGTCAATAGTGGAATGGGCGGATCAAGTATACAGGAAAATATTGGTATTATGGATATACATAGATATCATTTTATACATGAATTATTTTTCACATTCGCTCTCATTATGTAGATATATTGTATTATATTTTTCTTTTATTTTTTGTTTTTATAATTTATGGATGTAGGTGTTACGACATTAATTGTTTTTTTATCCTTTTCTACTTGAAGTTGCTGTAATTATTGCTTCTTAGTTGAAAACGTTGTTCCTTTTGTTTGTAAAACACATTAATGTACAATGTAAACTTTCTGGTAGAACACGGTAGAAATTAATTAGGACAAAAAGATTGTACAACTTTACGTTTTCGCAAAACAGAAATAAAAATAAAATGTAGGAATATTAACGATTTTTTTAAACGGTTATTAATGTCGAATAAGGAACTCCAATGAAAAACATAATAACTTAAAAATATATATTCGTATAGATCAGCAAACGACGATTTTGAATATATAACTTTAACTAACTAACTAACTAACCATCACGCCGTTTCCCCGCAGGGGTAGGCAGATCAACATTAGATAGGCAGTAGGCAACTCGATCTTGGCATACACTTCTTGCTTCATTCACATTCATACAACGCCTCATACATTCTCTTCTGTTCTTCCGACTTCTAACATGGCCCGACTCGAGTATTTGATTCACTTGATCGTGCCATGTCTTCCTCGGGCGTCCCCGGCTTCTTCCATTCACATTCGCATCATATATTCTCCTTACACTCCTTTCTTCGTTCATTCGCTCTACATGCCCAAACCATCTAAGCGTCCCTTTCTTAATCTTGCTCACTACATAACTTTTTTTATATATAATTATATGTAGAATTTATAAATCGTTATTTAAAAGTGATAACACCGTGTTATGGTGGTACCATTGCATTTGGAACGTCTGACGTCACGTGAGTTTTCTGTTTTTTTGATTAATATGAAATTTTTTTAGTTTCCTATTTTGTTTTGTATTTTAATTATGTATTTGTTTTTTGTTTTGGCAAAACTTTAACTCAATTTGGGTAACTTTAAGCTCCATAATTGTTGTTCAATATAAACAACTATTATTCATGAAAGAAATTAGAGTATTCACAATCAAACCAATTATCAATAAGGATATTATGATAATGTTAGTGATCAATACTATTATTATTCATTGAGTTAAAGTTTCTAAAAAGGTACACAATTTTATTACTCACGCTTATTTATGGTTTACTATGAATAAAATATACAATTATGTATGGTAAAGTTCGTCTTTGTTTTGACATTTGACATTCTAAACACAAAACTGATCAAAACCGAGAGGCCATAGATTTGCAGCGTTTTGGCGGCCTTCGAAAAATTGAAATTTTGTTAATTATTTTAACTTCGAAAACTAACTTTAGAAAAAAACGAAATATGATGGTATTTAAGTTTGAATGTCATCATTGATAAAAAAAAGAGTGGAGCTCCTTATTGCAGTTTTCTAAACGAATTAAAGTTAAAGTTGACGTAACAGGGATATCATACCGTGTTCTATATTATAACCTTTCTACCAACCCAATATATAGATGAACACAAAAAAATTATATCGTAACTTCCGGACGATGTTAGGTACTGACTGAGGTCATCGTTTATATTTAACCTTAAACCCTTGTAATATTTGCGATGGTCGTATTGTGTTGGGGTGCAAGGGTGGAGCAAATCAGGGTTTATCATTTTTTATAAGTCCCACTGCCCGTCAGTGTGACAATGGTATCCCTAACGGAGGAATGTTGTGAGTCTTGGCGAAATGGATTAGGGAGGAGAAGGGGTGCCTGTGCCCATATTTTCTAACTACATAATAATAAATACCATTGAAGCGTGAAAAATTATAATAATGCAAGGCTGGTGTAAACGTAATGACTAAGATTAATAGATAGGACGCTTAGATGTTTTGGTCATGTACAGTGAATGAAAGAAGTAAGGAGTATTAGGAGAATATATGACGCAAACGTGAATGAAAGAAGAAGCCGGAGACGCCCGAGGAAGACATGGCACAGGTGAATCAAGTACTTGAGTCGGGCCATGCCAGAAGGCGGAATAACAGAAGTGAATGCATAAGACAATATATGAATGTGAACGAAGCAAGAAGTGTATGCCAAAAATCGAATTGTTTGGATGGTTCATTGGTTAGTTAGTGAAATTATTTAATTTTTAGCTATTGAGAGATAAGAAGATTTTTCGGCATAAGGAAGTCGATAAAAAAAATACGTTTTTCATGATTGAAAAAAAGATTTATATTGTATGCACAATTAAAAAACAATTCGATACCTCGGGGGCTTTTCATAATTAAAATGTATTAGAACTTAAACTCAACAGATAAAAAATGATGCAGTCTTAATTTAACTTAACTCTTTATTTTAATTTAACTCTTGTCGAAGAGCATGGTGAGTTCTTGTTGCTGGAAGCCACTCACTCGTCGGCTTAATGCATAGCGGACAATAAAATAGCTAATTTTAACTTTTAAGGCATAAAAGTATTAATTTAAGTAAACTTTTTTTCAAAAACGGTTAAACGAAACATACGTAAATAAGTCTTAAGTTCTATCGGTAAAGGTGGCGTGTAATTTTTGGAGAGGATGGAAGTTTTCGATTTATCTATGCGGAAGGCTAAACAAGCCACTTTCTTCAAGATACACTGTAAATGAAATGTTTTCCGCCTACGAATAATTCCGTCTGAATGGTGGTGTGTGCGGCGAATAGCGTCCTTGTATCCATTGTTTATTGTCAGCTGTCAGCCTGGGCAATAGAAACTTGAGTCATAAAGCCATAAACGATAAACATTTTGATGACGAGGCAGCGGACGGCACTTTTTCGTCTTGCGCTAGATATGCGAAATCCCTCCAAGTTGAGCGTGTTTTACGTTTCAGTTTATTATAAATAATTTTTTGAATTCCACTTATTTTGTATTGGCAATAATATTTTGTCGTATTAAAGTACATTACACGGTAAACGTTCGTCTTAAACGATTTTGTACTTAAATTATGAATAATATTTCTACAGAAATGTCACCTTCAGGGGAATTTATAAAGCCGTAAAAAAATGCAAGCTTTATATTAACCTTTTTTTTCGATTTTACTCAAACGAATGGTTCGCGTGAATTAGACCAAAGAAATGCTTGTGTTTTAGTCAAGCTGTCAAAACGAAAGAAAGTAGAGAAATGCAGATTAGCACAAGAGCGTGAAAATAAAATATCATATTGATGGTTTTGGATATTGTCTGGATCGGTGATGCACAACCTTTTTAGCCAGAGATCCAATTTATCTCTTGTTAATTTGTTAATTTGGACCGCAGGAGGTGGGGTGCCCATCATCGATGGTTGTGCCCTCAGCTTGACACGGTTACCTTTGCAGTCGACGACGTCACTAGCGTAGATTTTTTTAAAGGTTAATATCGTATTATCCATATCCATTTGTGCGAAGTCAGTAGGCATAATATTAAAAACCTTTTTTTTACTGCTGCCATTTATTTCATATAATCACTTAACCATCTGTTCCTAAGGAATTTTCCTTAAAAAGAACCAGAATAGACTTCCTGGGAATGTTTGACTATCTACAAAAAAAAATCTGTTTTTTTCAAATGTTCAACAATTTTGTCCCTCCGCTGTTTTTGAAAATGCAGTTTATTTTTCACCAAAATCACCTGTAAATTTTTAATATTTTATTTTTCCAACTGGGCTAGGAATAGGCCAGAGGGCCGTACGAAAAATCACACGGGCCCCGAGTTGTACATTACTGGTCTAGCTCTAAAAATAAGTTCACTCTATTATCTATTTATGAATTTAACTGTCTGAAAGGAAGAATATTGATTTCCGCACTGACTTTTTTATGCCTAGTTCACACGAGAACAGGATAATACTGTTTTGTCCCAGCTCCGGTCCTATTGTCCAAGTGTGCACAGAAGTATGGAGGACAGGACAACGGACCGAGACATTGTCCTAGAGATAGACGGGCAGGCTATCTCCGCAGGACAGTGGCTTTCCTTCACCACCGCGCAACCGGACATTCCCATGCATAACTTATACCCCTGAGGATCTTCCTCTTCTAAATCTTTAAGGATCATTGAAGACAATTCCAGTAAAGATCTGCACCCCATCCACTTCCTAACCCACAGTTCTTATTTTTTTAATTTATTTGGTTCGTCTTTTAACATTTCCAATACATTACGGTACAGAAGAAATAATAGTTTTCGCGAACTCACTTTTAACGCGCGTCCTCGTTTATACATTTTCGCAGCGCTACACGTTTGGACAACGGACGAATTGTTTTATTGCCCCACTGTCTTAAGGCCCTGTGTGGTCGAGGCTGTTCACGGAGCTGGGACAATATAGTATTGTCCTGTCTTCTGTATTGTCCTCGTGTGAATTCTGCATTAGTCTTTTATCAGTGTTAGTTCAAGTGGAAGTTTATTTCAGGCTTTACGACCTGATACTAAAGCGCGATTTCCGAACTTCATAGGTAAAATCACACCGGCGGTCTATCGAGCCTTTATAACTTCAGATACCTACTCATCTCATGGTACCACCAGTCAATTAACTTTCTTCTTTTATATATACACTATTTTACTTGTTGTTTTATTAATACAAATTACACATATATATTTAAAAAAGATCGACCCCCCCTACCCCCTTCCTTTCCAGACCCCATAACAAATTACACATATCTTTAAAATTTATATTTCTTCTTTATTTTGTAAAATTCTATCTATTTAGTGCAAAAAAAAGGATTTATTTACTAGAAGTGTGCGAAGAACCATGTGTTATGGTTATTTATAATATGTACGTGATTAAAACCAAGTATTTATATATTTTACGCACACCCGCAACTGGACTGCGGTAAGTCAAAATATGTCAATCAAATTAATACATAAATTAATATTAATAAAATAATTACATGTTTATTGAACAAAATACGTTAAATTGCAATAAATAATTGTGGATTTTTGCATTGTAACCGCGGAGAAAAAATACGTAGAGTCCTAATACTCAAGGGGAAAGAAACCAAAAAGGGGTATGAGCTAGGTGTGCCGGGAATTTAAATAAGATAACAAATATTTTTTGTTAAACTATTATTTTATAAATGCTTTATGATTTCAAGAATTAATAAGAAGTATTTTGTATACACCACTGTTCAATATATAAATATCAACATGTTTCGGAAGCGACGCTTTCCTCATCACGATACATGGTAAACTGAAAAAGTTTTATAATTTGCTTACCGCAGTCAAAAGTATGCAAAACAAACGTAGATGGTAGTGAACTAGGCTGGTGCTAAAGTGCATTCCACGTGACCTTTGTCTCCATCAGTCGAAATGATACGTTAAGGCAAATCTATTCATGGTAGAGGTGGGCGAAGCGCCTCGGTTTAGTGAGCCGGATCACTAAATCAGCTCTCTGTGAAGACAATCCACATGAAAACTGGACGAAAAAAGTATCGTGTAAGAGCGTTTTAAGGACGTCTTTAGGAGGGCCAAGGGAGCTTGGGAAAGGGCATGGTGCGGGGGGACGCGAACGGTCGTTCAATCGAGCTGGATCACCGAACCGGTACACTACAAAGAGCTGATTTAGTGATCCGGCTCACTAAACCGAGCCGCTTCGCCCACCACTAATTCATGGATATCTACTAAAAACATGATTTTTACAGGTGTATTTGAATTTGAATATATGAATGATATTATTATCCACAGTTTAACTGATTTAGCAAGAGTTTAGGGGAATATTGAAACTTATTTATTATAGTATGTAACGATGTTAGTTTTAGATATGGCATTTTTAGGGGGTTTTCTTTCATATAGTAACTACACATGTAATTCAGGAAAAATATGTCAAAATGCAACCTTGGTTTGCTATCAAATAAAGTTATTTTTTTATGTAATTATTTCCTCCATGACATCTGGACTCATAGCCAAGGCAGTACTTTATTGTATTCCGGAAAAGTAACAGTAGGTAATACTATATAAATATATACTGAATAGCAACCGCCCATCTGCGACTGTCGACTCGGTGCGGTGACAGCTAATGTACTTAAATAATGAGTTTATTACACGGGTCTGGAAAATTCACCAATCGCAGTTCACCGACCACAATTCACCGACCATAATTCACCGACCGTTATTCGCCGCGAGGAAAATTATTTGCCGTTATTATTTGGAGGCGTGTTTTATTTACTAAAATAAATGATTTATTTATTACAATTTCATCAAAATATTGGTATTCACTTTGTGGGGTCATTATTAATAAACGAATTAAAAATTATTTCGTATTCACCACTCATTTATTTATTACTATTTTTTTTTATATTTACGCATTTTTACGGCTTTTACATGGCATAGCAACGTCGAGTAAGTGTAAAAGTAATTTCCTAACCTAACCTTTAATAAATTGTGGCCGGTGAATTGTGGTCGATGAATTGTGGGCTGTGAATTTACCGCACACCGTTATAATTTACCTCATTCACATTAAGCCGATTACGTTCTTACGTGGAAATAGTTCTGCTTACTGCTCAGCTATTGATATCGACAGGACTACTTAAAAAAATATTATAATACTTTATTATACGAGTTGTTTCTACTCTTTTTAGTTTGGGTTGTTTCAACCTCCGTCACATTTGATTAACCATTAGCGCGATTTTGAGTTTCAGTCCGCAGATTCTCGGCCAGTTTTTTTTAATGTTTTAGTTAATTATAACAACATGATTGTATTTGCTCATATTTGATCACACTACGATCAAGATTCAAGAATCGGCGGTTAACGCGGACTATGCAAATGTTAAAATATTAAAATTGCACTGATCATTGATTTCACCGTTTTTTTTTTGGATTATATTTACTAGTTCAGGCAGTAGCCATGTTTATATTTTGAAAAAGATTTTTAAGTTTAATCTCAACCACCGCACCTGTTTTTATTGTTCGATTTGTAAATTTTTTTTTTAATTCCTAAAATACTGTATTTTTGATTATAGTAAATGATTTGTCATTTTAAATGAAACATGCCTTTAGAGACCTAGTGTTGTTTCAAATAAAAGTTGCAATAACTTAATAAAGTATTGAAAAAAAAAACACATTATTAAATAATTTTACAATGTGTGTGTATTATTATGGCCAGTTTTAACAGAGGTGTGACAGGGTTAAATTATTTTTACGGGAGTTGAAACATTTCAACATTAGTTGCGCATTAGAAATGTCGAGACATGAATTTAAAGAAAAAAATGTTCTGAATCAACAGATACTTCTTAGAAGTGTGATTCATACCGATTTAGAAGAAAACTAATGTGGCCATAAGAAACTTGCGAAACAGGCGAATGACATTATCTGCCCAAGAAAGACTTTTGATTTTAACGTTTAATCAATTTAACAAGGAGTGAAAAAATTGAGTTTGCTTCGGGCACACGGAGACGCTTACAAAACCCTTTTATCCGTTTACCCTAGTGCTCTGAATAGAATTTCGAACTTGACTTTACCGAGCCATTTTATTACCTATTTTGGCCTTTGTTTATTTTTCTGTTTCGCAAAGAGAATTAATTCGCGGTAGGTATAAAAGAACTAGCCCCGGTTGTAACTTTGGCCCCGGGGCGTTTAGCGCGCGGGGCGTGGGACGTGGGGCGTGGGGACTATTATTTGCTCTCAACCTTTTTGGCGATATTAACCGCGACCGGGTCATGACTTGGGGAGAGAGGGGCCTCCAGAGGAGATATCTCATATGTCAAATGCTAAATAAAACAAATAAAAAGTCTGGATAAGCATCAAGATACATGTTTTTATTTAATGGTAGTGTTTTAACGAAATGATATTAAATCACGTACTTGTTTGATTCATGTACGTTATACCCACTAATAACATCTGTAGAGTGGTGGATATACTTTCAAACATTGAGTCTCGTGTTTGCGGATTTGATTTTGCTTCTGATAATCTAATGTTTTTTTTAAAAGCGACTTAAAAAGTCATATCCCACTTTCTGTATTTATTTTCGGATTAGATAGAAATTTACCCAACTTATTGATTTAAAGCGAAAATTTCATTTTTGCGTATTATGGTAGAAATATTATGCGGACTGGATTTTTTTTTTAAACTTTTTTATTTAGGGTACTTAACCTAGAAAATTATGTAAATCAACTAAAACTGATTCACTTTAGTGATTTGTATTTAATTTTAAAAACAACTCTATTTAGCTCTGAAAATATAAACACTTACCTATCGATTAAAAGTAGAATTTTTAAATAATTAATCATTGAGTAAGAAAGAACAAATATAAGAAAGCTTAATGTTAAACTAAATGGGGTATCATCATATGATTTATTTTTCTTATTATTGTATGATTATATTTCTTCCATCAGTCCTAACTTTTATATACATTCAATAGATGCTTATTCTTGCTTTGTTATTTACCGATATTTTTTAATTTTTATCTTTGTTATTATACACGCTCTTAAAGGTTTTTTATTGCTTACATATTTTTCACATTATAGTCTTACACCCTAAGTTTATATCATGTAAAAGCCGAAAGGCGTTAATGATTCAATAATAAAATTAAAATAAATACTTATATACTAAACATGGAGTTGTAAAATACAAATTTTTAGAAATTAAGTTACTACTTTCTTGCATTAACCAGAAAGAGAAAGAGAAAGAGAAAGAAAAAGAAAAAGAAAAAGAAAAAGAAAAAGAAAAAGAAAAGAAAAAGAAAAAGAAAAAGAAAAAGAAAAAGAAAAAGAAAAAGAAAAAGAAAAAGAAAAAGAAAAAGAAAAAGAAAAAGAAAAAGAAAAAGAAAAAGAAAAAGAAAAAATAAATAAAAAGAAAAACTTTTTTTTTTTTACATAGTTTACGTTAAATCCATAACTAAATAATAATACACATAAATCAAACAATATAAAAAAATATTATATAATTCATAGCAGAAAGCAATCCACTTCCTAAAATTCAAATAAAATCACGCACTCCTTATGCAGGTCACAAAAACTTTGAAATCCCCGCTTAACACCGTCCCAATGTATTGATTTACGCAAAAATCATCAAAACGCGTGTTTTATTTTATTTTCTAAAGTTTATGCATAATTATTAAAGTGTTTTTGGTTCATATTATAAAATACTTAATTTGTCACAATGATACGAGAATATCGAAAAAGAGTTCGTGAGTACAAAATTTTGAATTTTAAACATTTTTTTTAGGTCTGAAACTTTATTTTTTCTAGGCGTATAAAAGGACTCACCAAAAAATGCCTGTTTGAACGAATGGGCAAGGAGTGTTCTACTAGGAGGGTTTAATTAAATCATCTATGATATTTCTAGACCATCCAATTTTCAAAACAAAAACACATGATTTTGCATTACTCCCCATTGCATCGCCTTAATGAATATATAAAACACCTAGGCTTGGAAAATAAATAAAGGTAACAATCGCAACTGAGACTTGAACCCAGATCCCCTATAATAGTCTCACCTGTTAGTTAAGTTTAATATTGAACTATCGAGACCCAGTCCTAGTTGCAACCGTAACCCTTTTATTTTCTTTGTCTTTATCTATTTCATATTTTCATCGAGCGTTGTTGGTATTACATTCTCCATTGATTAAATACTTTTTACAATGAGGTTTATAAACTCCAATGAGTTAATCCTATTAAATTGAACTTTCGTAATTATTGTTAATAGATTTGGTGTTTTAATTAATTATTTATTTGTAAGAAACAAACAGCTTTTAATACAGATTTATATAAAAGGAAGTTTTACATAACGCAAGCTACCAAAGTTTCTTATGCTAAGAGTGGTTAAGTAAATACGTTTTATTACAAAAAACAAAATAAGAAGGAAGGGAGGAGAGGAAGAGAAAGATCGGATCGGGACAGGAGAAGCTCTCGATACATTTTATACACGTGCATCAATTTATGGTCGTGTGTATGACTGCAGTTCGATAGTTTGAAAGGGTATTGTGAAGAATGTCGATATTGTGAAATTGTGCGTTATATTGCGCACAAATACTATTGGACAATTTATTCTAAGATTGGTCCTGCATTTTTTTTTAATTATATGAATTCCGCACAAGAGTCCCAAACTGCTCCCAACCGTCTGGAGCCAGTGAGACTATGGCATTCCCAATTGGGGAATGTTGTGAGGCTGAAGGTATTGGGGAGGGGAAGGAGAAAGGGGAGAGGAAGGTGGGGAAAAGGGTGAATATACCTGGCTATTCCGATCTGGTCACCAAACACAGCTAAAAGCCATTTCAAGCAACGTTTCAATTCTGAATGGTTGTCTTTCACCAGGGCGATACTGAAAGTATTTTCCACTCTGGAACGTGCGCAAATATACTATATATTATTTTTAAATGAATTAATTGTGAAATTAATTAAATGAAAATTACTTGCGCACGCCGGGATTTGAACCCACGGCCTTCGTATTCGTAGTCGAGAGCCTTACTTGATAGTGAAATAGGATGAATTGAAAGTAGGTACTGCGAAATTAAAATAATTCCAAAGGAGATAATTAAAGACCAGTAACATTTTAATTTAAGGCGAAACTTTTAAGTTAAGGTTTATAATTTCATAGATCCGTTCAGGTTTTCGATACTTTGTGGTAAGTTATTGTAGGTACTTGGTACTTCTATTGCCATTAAATGAGCTCCTTTTCGGGGGAGATAGTTTTGTTTGTTTTGGAAATTGGGAGGTTTTGTCTAAATCTTGTTTAATGTTTATGTTGTGAGCGTTTGCGGTAGTTTTGCCGCCGATGGAGTCGATTTAAAGCTGGCTTTAGAGCCTAGAGCCACCTAAACTGACGATTCAGTTTTAAATGGATTTTCAACGGGACGAAACTTATCCAGTAACCACTCTGAAAATAAGTGCGAATATATATTTAGAATAAGGTAACTACTTTAGTTAATTTTTATTTTTTATGTGATTACCGCGCAAGAGTCCCAACCAGGGGGCAGCCCCCCCTAAAAAAAAAGAAAAACCTTTTCCAAGAAGAAGTGTGGCGTTTGATGTGTTAATACAATGCATACCCAAAAAAAATTAGAAGCTTTCAATAATTATTACGACATTGATTGATAATATGTATGTAGGCAAGGTTACGTCGGTGCAGATTCAATATCGGGAAGTTTGCCAGTGACCAATCTCACATATCGGCTATCATGTATCTCCAAACATAATGTTCACTATGCCTTACATTGTTTGAATTTGGAAATTGGAAATGCCGTATCTATAACTGCAATCAGAAACTGCATTGGCATAATTGAAGAGATTTATTTAAAATCTCTTCACTTAATGTTTATGTAATATATCTAAATTGGGAATGCCATAGTTCCATTGACTGCAGAAGTAGTTTTTTTTATATATATATATTTTTTTATATATGAATACCACACAAGAGTCCCAAACTGCTCCCAACCGTCTGGAGCCACTGAGACTATGGCATTCCCAATTGGGGAATGTTGTGAAGCTGAAGGTATTGGGGAGGGGAATGAGAAGGGGGAGAGGAAGGTGGGGAAAAGAGGAAATACCTGGCTATTCGGATCTGGTCACCAAACACGGCTAAAAGCCATTTCAAGCAACTTTTCAATTCTGAATGGTGGTCTTTCACCAGGGCTTAGACTATTTTTTTATTTTTTTTTATAAGGAGAAAATACAGATACAGACAGTAATATCAAAATAATATACAATATCTGGAGAACTCGCCTGAATCCTATATATTTCCCACTGATTAATATGACACGGATAAATAAACCTTTAAAATTATTTTTAGATAGGTTAAAGAATTCAAGATTGTGTTACACAGAAAAAAAATGAAAAAGTTCACAATGTCTAAATAAAGTAACAGAAGGTAAATAAACTTTACAAAAAATATTTACAAGAAGGTAAAGGGAAAAAATAATGATTAAATAAAAAATATTCTTATTCAAAGAAATAATAAACAAAGCACACGATCTCTGAACACTGTTCGTTGAAGTTTGTTTAGTATTTTTATACGAAAATAGCTTTCAATTTTCTTTTAAAAGTACTGCATGTATCAATGAATATGTCGGAATCCATCAAAGTTTGTTTTTGAATGAATAACTCGCACATTCTTCTGATTGAACCCTGGTACCAGGAATTGTGCGCGTTCGGCTAATGTGGAATAAGTCATTAAACCTAGAAGTTCTGGGTGGTATTTTGAAGTATATTGGATGGAGTAAGGTAGGACAGTCGATAGTGTTATTGAACACTTTATAAAGGGTCATGAGAACAAGGTATGTCTTGTGCAGTATTCACCAGTAGCGTGCACTCCATAAAGACTGGAAAGCTATGCCTACCCTCAAAAAAGCGAACCATTATAGTAAAAAAACATATATTTAAAAAGTTATGATCAAAACGATTTTTTTCCTAGAATTTTCAAAGGAACATGAATTCTCATTTATTCAGTTGGCCACTACAACATGAAGATGATAATAAAATAACTATTTTCAAAGACTCGATTTTTTTTTATTTATTTGAATACCGCACAAGAGTCCCAACTGATCCGAACATTGAGCCATTGAGACTATGGCACCCCCAATTGAGGAATGTTGTGAGGCTAAGGGTATTAGGGAGAGGAAGGAGAAGGGGAAGAGGAAGGTGGGGAGAATGCCTGGCTATTCAGATCTGGTCACCAAACACGGCTAAAAGTCATTTCAAGCAACGTTTCAATTCTGAATGTTGGTCTTTCACCAGGGCGATACTGAAAGTATCTTTCACTCTGGAACATGCGCAAATATACCATATATTATTTTTAAATGAATTAATTGTGAAACAACACAAATTAATCAAATAAAATTTTACTTACTAAGGATTTGAACTCGCGACCTTCGGATTCGTAGTTGAAAGCCTTACCCCTCGATCATGGTGGCCGTCAATGCACAATTCATACCCACACTTGAAAACCTGCACACAACCTGACTTTGGTTACAGAGCAATGCACGCAACTGATATTCAAATATACAAATTATAAGTTCTATGATTATTGAAGGATTTATTTTATTATGAAAACAATTTTTTGTCCATCTTCATAACTTTCATGTGTTTTATATATAGGTATGTATTATGCCAATTATTTTCTCAAAAATCCATTTCTTCATCAGGACAAAAAATGGCGATTCAAACTGATGATTACGCTCACACACAATATAATTTGGTTCACTTTTGAAAAGCGATTTTATTGTTTTAACGCGTCCTTTTTGATTTGCTATCTAAAAACTCCAGACTGAAGTAATAAATATCAAAGATCATATTAATGTTCTTGCATAGTAAATAATAATATTGACATATCAGATTCACGGCACAGCGAGCTCTCAATAGAAATTCTGCTAAAACGTATCAGTTGTCTGTTATTAACGCTCAGTGGGATTTCCCGGGAAATCTTCCCCTTTGGTGGAAGATCCTGCTTTCTGGGTATGAAAACGAATAATTTCATTCGGCTGTATATATAGGTGTGATTGCCTATTCTTCCATGGATATGCGCCGTGAATTCAGAATCCGTACGAGTTCCTTTGTAAACTTCTGAGAAATTCTGCATTACAAAATGTTACACGAGATCTGTATGGCAGTCTGTACTAGAATTTGTTTGCACGCCTCTCGCACTAGATATTATTATTTCTGCACCTTTAGCATGAGTATTTTTTTTCCGTTAAAAAATACTAACATTAAATCTGAAACAGAGAAACTCTCAAGGGCTGAGTAATTTTGCATTCTTCATACAATTCTAACATTTTCACCAATAACAAATGGTACTTTATCGGTTACGTAAATTATTAAATGATTTAAAATTTACTTTGTATTCACCACTTTATTAATATATACATATCAACATGTTTCGTAGTAACGTTAATGTAACAATATTGTTCTCTTAATATAATCTGTGTGCTATTTTTTTTGTTTTGCAAAATTATTAACCTCAACACAGGCTTGTCCTAGTCAGGTTAAAAATTCTAAGGTTCCAAAAAAACACAATGTATTGAAACAATAAATAAATAAAATAAAGTGGTGAATACAAAGGAATTTTGAATTCATTTATTAATAATGACGCCACAGAGTGAATACCTATCTTTTGAAGAAATTATATTAAATTATTCTTCCTACGGCTGTCTCGACATAGGAATTTTTCCAGTGAGATCGACATCGAACAATTGTTTATAATTATGTTCTATCAAGATTAATAAAAATAAATGCAACCATATGATTGATAGTAATTTTAATTTTTGTTTCATTAATTTTTTTTATGTATTATTATTACTTGTTTTTAATCATTTTGTTAAATTTCAAAATAACAATAAAATCTAACGAACAAATGGGTGTAAAAAGGGAAAAACGTACCCGTAATTTTTTTTTTTTTTTTAACAATACCACAGTTATATGGTAAATATAAGCGTTGTGTGAATAAGTCCTTTTCAAATTACGTTTTCTTTGTTAGATAAGAAAAAGACACCCATGTAAAAAGTGTGTTAAAAGTATTTTTTATTATTTGGTTCATACATTATTGCTCTAAGCACAAAAAGCACAAGCGGTGATTTTGAAAAATAAGTTATTTTTGATTATTTTTCTAATCACATTTTATATATTGTATACAGTGTATATTATTATTATTTTACGATATAACAATGGCACTTACACCAGGCGTCCTTATAATATAATATAACCTTATAATATAACGTCAACGCTTTATACAAATGTTATATATTTTTATAATAGAACTAAACAAAAAAGATTTCGATCATCTCAAAAAAAATGTTTTCAGCAATATAACAAATACATTTTTTTGCACTATTTGGGGTTCCAACCCTTTGAGTTGTCAGGGTTGCGCGGAACCTTCGGAACCTTTGCCAGTGCCTTTACTCTCCTCTCATTTATCTCGATATTCAATTTGGAATATAAGGAGGCATTTCATGGGTAAAATATTTCACCCAATTCATCTCGTTTCGTTGGTTTACTTATGTTGTGCGTTTTTCGGGCATGTTTTATTTCGAACCATTTATTTCCTTCGATGGGGGGTACACGAAGTAATACAAGTTTAAATCAAGTAGAAAACTGAAATAGAATAAACTAGGTGTGAAACTTTGAAGACATAACTATAAACTTACCCCTTACGTAATTCACCCCTGGGGGTAATGTTACATAATAATATTATAATCGAATAACGCAGTTAACAATAGAGTTTTAGGTGACACCAAAAAGCGAGGGGTGATACTACTTGAAGGCTAATAATTAATGCTTATGAGCGTTGAAGGATGAATGACTTCAGGTAGCAGATAAGTTCCTTATTTCTGATTTTTTTCACTTATCAACTAAATAAATGTCTATTTCTAACGGCTTTTGTTTAGAAAACAAACTCATTATTAATTTGGATAACGGTGTTCCATAACCATTGACATCGGAGACGAAGGCAGAATTATTGCATTAACCGAGTCGGGCTCTAGTTGATTAATTAAATATTTTAGGAAAGGTTGCGGCACACTGAGCTCTGAAAAATATTATGAATTGCGCTGAGTGACTTGAGTTAGTCTATTTTTTTAGCTATCCATTGTAGGATAGGTTTTTTAAATTTAGATATTTCACGAAAACGTTCGTGGTTGACGAAATGCTGGAAGAAGAAACCAACTAAGTAATTCTATGAAATCTGGGAAAGAGCTCACTTACCAGCCATAGAAAATAATTAAATATGTAAAACCACAACAACAAGGAATATGAAGGAAAGAAATGTCTTTGTCCGTGCGTGCTATATTTTAATGGAATATTGATAATAAATTGATGATAGATTGGAATTAAAGGGGAATATTTATTTTATTTATTTATTAATGTTTTTAATCCAGCAGGACTGGGTGGATAGTGCAAAACTAATCGGCTATATTACATGAGATGCATGCAAATATAAATATGAAGATCAGATTTGAAGAGATGGAGGATTGCAAATATAGCATAAAGACGTCTAATTGTCATTACGTCTAAAAGCTTGAAAATTTCAGCTGTATCTGTAAAATATAATAAATACTACTTGAATAGTTTTATTTATTGTCTTTTATGCTTTTACTGGTGGATCTATACTAATATTAGTTGCACTTGTCCAAGACATATGTGATTATGGATTGAGAAAGAGCAATATATATGGTACTTAAAGTTGTGCGTGGGAAGATGTTCATAATACTTTTTAAAGGATTTTTTTTTGTTTTGTTTGGTATAATAAAGTCAATGCGGTCAGGCCAGCGTAGGTTTGCGTCAATTATTATTCTTAAATATTTAATTTATTAAATATTTTCTAATTTTTACGCATTGACAAATTGAATTTAATAGTGAACAGTCGTATAGTTTTAGTTCGAAGGTTGGAGAAGGCTGCCCTCTTAGTAAAAAAATTCTAAGCCTTCCAGGACTCGGCTTGACAAATTATTACAGTATCGTCTGCAAATATTACAGTATTGCCATCAATTTTTCAATCATAAAAGGTCTAGGACACTACCCTGAGGCACTCCGCTCTTGTTCGAATGTGGATCACTTTTTATGCGATCGATAATTGCTTGTTAAATTCAATCTGTCATGAAACTTTTGTGCAAATTAAGTTTGTTTCCAGTAATTACGAGATTTATAAGTTTATTGGAAAGTATTTCATGTGAAATTATACCGAAAGCATTGCATAAATCTAAGTATATTGAGATAACTTTGTTATTTGAGTCTAAATTAGCAATGATGAAGTCTGTTACTGAAGTAATAGCATGGTCTGTGTTTCTGTTATTTCCGAAGCCATGTTGATTGTTACACTTGTATAATAAATGTTTTTTTTTTGGGGATGAAGTTGTTCTTTAAAACCCTTTTCCAGAATTTTAGACATGGTGAATGCAAGATCAGTTTTCAGTTTGGAGACTTATATGATGATGAGTTATTATCCTACTACCGCTGAGAACTCCATGATAACCTATCATCCTGTTTCATACATCATTTTTGAAAAGGAGGAAGCATTTCCCTCTCGTAGCTTACGGTGCATTCGTGTTAATTTTTAAAGATAATAATTAATTAATTTCGGTGAGGAAATTAAAGGTTTCTAAGATTGGTATGTGGTTGTTTCCAGGATCGTAATGGCCCACCCCATGTATTATACATCTTGTTAAGAATGAGGATTGCACGGGGATTGCGGGAATGCGGGAGAAGGTAAGGAGGAAGGTTGGGAAGGCGAATTGGCGGGAGACAGTGTGTGCATGTGAGTGTGTGTGTGTGTATACCCGGAGAGAGGTTTTTCTCCCAGGGAGCTCAGCTCGGGACCTACGACTAGCTCACAATCGGCAGGCCTCGGAGCTCTTCCTCAGGACCGTGAATCGACAGTCAGTCTTATAATTGGGGATTGTGACTCGAGACTTTAGTAATTAAAACTCTCAGATGCTTTCAGTAATCAGTTGTTTACTCGGTATAAAAAGACACAGGCATGGTAAGATTACACAAAGGGATCATGCTAACCTAAATTACAAACATGTTACGGGTAAAACTAAGATTCTCTCTCTGAAATAACTCTACGAACGGCATTGTTAAAAGTGGCTCGAAAGGAATTACAACACAATGTAAAGGGGGGTAGTCAAGATACAGCTCACGTTTGGAAATGATGGCGGTCGTCGGTCGTGCGTCCGGGTAATAATCCATTGATGTCCATGATGGATGGTGCACCTCGGAGAGGATGTTGACGAGCCCGGGTGTGAGAAGAGAACGCGGCTGTCCAAGGCCGGGTGCGGGAAGAGAATCCCGTGCGTCCGAGCCCGGGTGTGAGAAGAGAATGGCGGCTCAAAGCGAGCGTGTCGAAGCCGGAACTCGAGTACGAGTGGTGTATCTTTTTGTCGCTAGGGGTGTTAACTTAACGAGTGGCTAGTAATTTATATAGGGTACATGCGTTATGTAACACATTCCCCCATGTCACGAAAAAAAGCGCCGTGGTAATGAAGCTGTAGGACTAAAAAAATCCTCTAAAATGCACCGTCGTTACAAGAATGAGAAAGCAGAGAGAGAGAGAGCTATCTTATGAACTAGAGATGGGTGAATTACAATGTGAGTGATGGGGCAAACATACATGATTATGCACTAAAATCAACAAAATAATACATAGTTATGCAGAACAGTGATAATAATACATGGTTATGTTGAATAGAAACAAGAATACATGGTTATGTTGAATAGAAACAAGAAGAAAAAAAATGGCTCTATGGTTTATCATTGGTCTGTAAGCTAAGTTTCGGAGTGGTTTTGCGTTGTGGAGCGACGTGGGTTATTCACTGGTTTTATGTTATGACTTCACTGTAACCTGACCCTTTTGAGATAACACTTGGGTCAAGTAAAAACAAAAGTTCGGTGGAGTTTCAAAGAAGTTGGCGGAGAGTTATCATCACAGAGGTTTGGAGAAATAAACGGCAGTAGAAGGTTTGTGGTTTGCGAGATGAGCCAGAGAGGATTCCTTATGCCAGGTGGCGAGGCAGGAATGTGGTTGATGATGTTCCAAGGTGAAGTGGTTGTATATGGTGAATATTGCACGGCGGCAATGTTGGTAGTTCTTGACAGTTATGGTGTGCAAGATAAGGGTTGTGTCCATGTCTAGCGTGACAAAAGACGACGGCTGGCTATTGGTGAACTGGAACGTGTCTTGGTAGTGATAATGTATGCAAAACAATGATGAGTCTATGTCTAGCGTGACAAAAGACGGCAGCTGGCTATTGATGAACTGGAACGTGCCTAGGACTGACATGTCCAAAAGGTTGTTTTGAAAGTGTCTATGTATTATGAGACAACTTGGTTCGCAACTACACGTACGACTCCAGCTTGATTATGGTAAGCAGGGTCGGGTGTTTTTATGTTTGTGGTTGAAGAAGATGAACCTCCGTGACAGTTTGTGGTGATGGGGTGAAGTTCTGCTAGGCTGGTGATGAAGAAGGCTGCTGGGCTGATGATGAAGACGGCTGCTGGGCTTCTTTTTAGTCCAGGGGGAAATTATTATTAAAACAAAATTCTTGAAGTTTACCTGCCTGGTAGACCAATGATGCAAAAGTTTGGAGAGAAACAAGTGTGTTGTAAGAGAGAAAAGAACGTAGGTTAACCGCATTTAGAGAATTTCAGAGAGAGAGAACGAACAAAAAGGAAATAAACAACTGAGCTGAAAGACTTAAATTATATACAAATACCAGTATTCAGCATCAAAGGTGACAATATATAGTCCATTCAGTGCAGTAGCATTGAATACATATCCACTGATACAAGAACTGAGGTTTGTACATAATTACACATATCTCACTTGAAAGCAATTGACCCTTTGTGGTCAATGTAATCGCTGAGGCGGTGACAATATATTACTATCAAGGTAAGATATTTTGAGGGTGAAGTTGAGAAAATAATTCATGGATGAGGTTTGACCTATTTGACAGACGTTATGCTGAGAGCGTAACGTACAATTTCCAAATACATGAATCATTTTATTTCACTTGGGTGACAAGGAAATTGAGTACAGAAATCTGCTGTGATCTGGCTAGAGTCCAGGTTCAATCTCTTGGGAGAATGAAAAAAAGGTCAACAGTAGGGTTCTGGACTCATTACATTTGTGAAAATGAATGATGATTACAGCATACACAGTTATACAGAACTAGTCTTTTGCGTGTATTAGGCGAAAGGCTAGGGGTCGTTTTAATCTTCTACACGTTTGTGGGAAAATGACAGACCCTTGTTCAAATTTCACAAACCTAGGAGTTTTCTTATTCGTTTCCTAGACAACGAGTTACAAGTTTTATACAAATATCACAAAATATCAAACATTTAGTTTGATAGACAACAAATGTGGCAAACTTTATTTCAAGAAAAGCCAAAAGATATTATGTCGTTCGCACGAATCACGGTGAGTTTTATAACGTCTTCACGTATCATGGTGAGTTTTATAACGTCTTCACGTATCATGGTAAGTTTTATAACGTCTTCACGTATCATGGTGAGTTTTATAACGTCTTCACGTATCGCGCAAAATTGAACGATTTGCAAGGGTTGCCCAGTATTGAAAAGACGGTAAAAAAATTAGGAATTTATGACAATTTAATGAAACAAATTTACCTAAATGTCAACATAGTTGACAACAAGAGTGATTATGACGACTCCTCGTATCATGGTAGATATTTTAACGTTCACACGTATCATGTAATACAACAATTACGTTCAAAAGGTACCCATTTCAATACAGACGGCGAGGTTAACATTAATACCATATATTTAATGATTGAATTAACAGTCCTTAACACGGCGTAAAATGTACATTTTAAATAATACAAAAACAAGTACAAAAGAGACCTAAATGGTTTTAAAACTCTAATTGTAACGAGGGGAGCAAAGTGATGGTAAAATATTTACTTACACAGAGCAAGGTATTTTGCAGAAGAGACCGAATTGGTTTTACTTACTCTTTTGCCAGAGAGTTACTGTGATGACTTAGTTATAAGGCTAAGTTTACGCAGCACAAAATGAATTAGGGACAATACAAGACATGAACCTAACAAAGAACATATCACCATGGCTTATCCAAGACCACTTTAGGTTTTACATACTTGGAATAATCAAGGCAATAGTTATACAAAGTAATTGTCATTAGTGAGGGAAACCGATCTTAAGATTGTTCATTTTGCCAATGACGTTTTTCAGAATTGACGTGTTAGTGTCGAGTTCTGAGAAAATGGGAAAATTTAAGAGCAATTTGGGTGTGAGCGCCATTCAATTTTGGAAAAATTGAAAAAACAAAACATTTACCCGTTATAACTTTCGTTCAACAGGTGTGATCTTCGAGTCAGAATGTTGATACCACAGAGGGAATTTATACTTGCATTTGACTGAAAATCCTAACCAGAGTTTGGTTACTGTAATTGGGTGTGTAACAAAAGTCAATGACCTTTGTACGTATGTACTCTCGAGGAGTGAGATATGAACAAACAAAAATGACAAAAGGTCGCACAAGAAATGACAAACAAAGAGATGAATTGAATATTTACACATGACATGATAGGACGGAACTGTTGTTAAAGTACGAGGGTAGGGTAACACCTCTGGGTACGTTTCCCAGAAATAATTACCGACAACAAAGGTGATTTCTTCAATTTGAAGTGTACAGTTTCAAAAAAAGGAAAAAAGGTGTCCGTCAAGAGTGAAAATGAAGAATGAAAACAGAGATTGAAAAAAACAAAACAAACGATTGATTATATACAATTATGTTACAAGAGGAAAGTGTTACACCTGACACTAATGTAACTTCCAAAAATGCAAGGTTTTCTTACATGTTAAATAGTGAATGTTTCTGCGACATTCGCAACATGTGGCAATTGTTGATTTTGCCAGTAAGGTATAGATGAGTTAGCATGGGCTATGGTTTCTACTGTTTCCATATTTCCAGTTTTGCAGATGTCCTTCATGTTGTATTTGACATAAATGTCAGATGGAGCGTATACTGAATCTGAGATTCTTCTCCGTCCAGTTTCCAAACGTAATCTTCGAGGGTAGACAGAGGTTTGTAAGTGTGGAGTGGTTGACTTTCCATTCTGATGAAATTGGTCGTAGTTTATATTTAATTCCTCTGTGACCGAGATGGTATTCTTGTATTCTTGAGGAATGATTTCTCCTTCACCGGGCTGCATGGAATTGAAGGGCTGGGCCTTGATGTATTTTGTGTTGAAAAGCTGTGCGTATTTTATTAAAACCTTCTTAGTTTTGTTTTGTGGAGACAGGTTTCTGTCGCGCAATGCTTGAAGAATTGTGTCCTTGTTTGATTGGTGAATGTTGGCGATGATACCCAAGGCAGGTGTGGATTCCATTTTGAAAATTAAAATTTAAAAAAAGGAGAGAAAAAAAATTTTAGACTTAGAAAAAAAAGTTGAGAACCTCTGATTTTTCTAAGTGTTTGAAATTTAACAAAAATTGGCCAGGGATTTGTTTAGGGGGGAGATATTTTAAATTTCACTATTCACTTTTGTAACTTTTACTTAAAACTTGAAAAAATTGCCAAGATTCTAGTTTAGAAAATGGTAATTTTCAAAAATCACTTTACACTTGTTGAAATTTGAGGTTAATTGACACTAGGCAATCACTTCCTTGTTTATTGTTTTTATAAGAGAGAAACTCGAAAAGGGATAAAAATTCGTCATTAATTATTTGAAGTTTTATTTTTTAGAAACACTGGCGTAGTAGTTTTAATTATAAATTTAAAGTACCACTTGATTTAATTGTCTTTGGTTTATTTTATTATTATTATAGTCACTGACAGAGGGTTTTTAATCACTTGATAAGGTATTACCATACAATATGTAAACACAATGTTACATATTTGCGAGAATTATTTGAGGAAATTGAAGTAGGTAATCCTTGCAGTAAATTTGATTGTACCTGTTGTTTAATGGGTAAAAGGTCTTAAAGGTGAAGTTTGCGAACTTATTTATCGAAAATAACTTAATTGTTGCAAAGCCGATAGCAACGTAAGGGACGGCGTGAGTTGTTTGTTTATGGAACTGTCAAAAATCAGCTGACTTGATCTAGGCAACTTGAGAAAAATAAAAGAGGGACTGTAAAGTTGCCTATTCTGTTAATTTGCAAGTCGGTATAGATTCGATTTTGCCAACTTGACAATGCTACGACGCGCTGCGTCTGGAGAATGTTCAAGCGAACTTCAGACGAGTTTTGGTTGAGAAAAAGAATTCGCCGAATATTCCAGAATTCTGTCGCGCTTTGTCGAACGATCCCGATGTGATTGTTGCGTCACGTGATATGAAATGTTCTAGAATTCTGCCGCGCTTTGTCGAACGTTCCCGATGTGATTGTTGCGTCACGTGATATGAAATGTTCTAGAATGTTTGGCGCGTTTTTAACGGTTTTTGACAACGTCTCGAAATTGTTTCTAGAACAATTCTGGCGCGTATTTTAACGGTTTTATGAACATGGTTAGAAATGGTTCCAGAAAAAATTGCTATGGGAACACTTTACAGGGAGAAGATACAATACAATAAGAGACATTTATACCGATTCTGAAAGCATCCTATGAGTAGGAACTATGTTTGCAACGAGAATAATTGCGGCAAGTTTAATGTATGGAGTCTGTTCCAACTCCCAAAGAAGGCCCCACGTTGGGCGCCAGTGTTAAGAATGAGGATTGCACGGGGATTGCGGGAATGCGGGAGAAGGTAAGGAGGAAGGTTGGGAAGGCGAATTGGCGGGAGACAGTGTGTGCATGTGAGTGTGTGTGTGTGTATACCCGGAGAGAGGTTTTTCTCCCAGGGAGCTCAGCTCGGGACCTACGACTAGCTCACAATCGGCAGGCCTCGGAGCTCTTCCTCAGGACCGTGAATCGACAGTCAGTCTTATAATTGGGGATTGTGACTCGAGACTTTAGTAATTAAAACTCTCAGATGCTTTCAGTAATCAGTTGTTTACTCGGTATAAAAAGACACAGGCATGGTAAGATTACACAAAGGGATCATGCTAACCTAAATTACAAACATGTTACGGGTAAAACTAAGATTCTCTCTCTGAAATAACTCTACGAACGGCATTGTTAAAAGTGGCTCGAAAGGAATTACAACACAATGTAAAGGGGGGTAGTCAAGTTACAGCTCACGTTTGGAAATGATGGTGGTCGTCGGTCGTGCGTCCGGGTAATAATCCATTGATGTCCATGATGGATGGTGCACCTCGGAGAGGAGGTTGACGAGCCCGGGTGTGAGAAGAGAACGCGGCTGTCCAAGGCCGGGTGCGGGAAGAGAATCCCGTGCGTCCGAGCCCGGGTGTGAGAAGAGAATGGCGGCTCAAAGCGAGCGTGTCGAAGCCGGAACTCGAGTACGAGTGGTGTATCTTTTTGTCGCTAGGGGTGTTAACTTAACGAGTGGCTAGTAATTTATATAGGGTACATGCGTTATGTAACAATCTATGCAACCGGTCGATTCAGTAGGTTAGTTGCCAAGTTTTTGTTGCATTTCAATGTAGTTATTTCAGTGACGAGTAGATACTTCTACGTGAATACACGGGAATGGGTATTACATTCCAATTACTAAAACATGCCTTCCATAGTATGTATATCTTCTACATTTGCTTCGTAATCAATGAAAATATATACGATATCAATAAAAACAAATATAAATCAAACCACCAAATTTTGTTTTAACCACTTTTTTATGTTAAAATTTAAAAAAGTGGTTATAACAAAGTTTAATTATTTCATTTAATAATAATGGATAGCCACAAAGTGTTAGCTTCATACAATAGAATAAAAAATATATATTTATTATAATTCTATACATTATATTATGCTGTTTATTATATAATATCACTTTATTCATTACACGGCGTCTCTTTATAAAGCGTTCAAAAGAATAAACGAGTAAATATAACATAACTTACGTTAAAATGGTTATCAAAATTAAAATTTTAATAATTTTATACACATAATTGATAAGTAATACTTTGTTTACACCTCTATTTTTAATATGTAAATATCTACAGGTTTCAGGAGAAAAACTTCCTTGTCAGGATAATATAATTGTTAATTATTAATTGTTTTTGTGTTTAATTCGTAGAACTCAATTTATTTATTTATTTTTAAATTTAATGTAAATCAAATTTAATAATGTTATTATTAAGTTCTGCAAAGTATTTTTAGTTGTTATTATTGTGACAGCTGTTTCGGCGTTTAAGGCCATTTTTAAACTGTGGTTAATCCACCTTGCGACGACTTATTTATATGATTTAATTTACCCCCACTCCTTTAAAAAATTTAATGGATGGGTAATGATTTATTATCGGTAAAACCGATTTAGTTAGAAAGCAATTAAAATTCTGAATTCTGTGAGGTTTTCACATTTATAATGTGTTTTTACTCGTATTCAACTGACAATGTTTTCTTAATTAATTTATTTAAATGTGTTGTATTGTTTTGATAATCTGAACATACTGAGAAGCGGTGAGTATATAATTTTCCTTACTTTATTAATAAATGTTATATTAGGGTCATTAATTCTTTTGTTAATTTCTAATTGTTCAAGTAAATTTAATCTTAGGCCCTTTCCTTCTATATGTAAGGGTTTAGGTTTGTTGTTGTCAAGCGGGACGTGATTATTTACTAAAAGATGTTCTGCGAATTTTGAAGAAGTGCTTTGCAGAACTTAATAATAACATTATTAAATTTGATTTACATTAAATTTAAAAAATAAAAATATATATATATATATGTATATATATATATATGGTATATATATAATTGTTAATTAATTACTTACCTACTTTAATCACTATTTATAATTTGTCTATTCGTACATTTTTTTTTATTTGGCCTTATTTGTCATTATTTTTTAGTACACTGTCCTTTGCTTCTGAAATATGTATATATATATATATTAAAAACAATTACTTCTAATTAATAATGACGCCAAAAAATAATTACAGATCTATCGAAGAAATTTTAATAATATTTCGATATTATACTTCCTTGCAAACATTGGGATTTATTTACCATTTTACTTTGTGCCTAGCCGCTCCTTGATAAAAACTAGGTTATAAAAATATTATGCAATAATTATCTAGGTAGTTTGTGGGAAGTTTTAAAAAATTATTCAATTTTTTTCCCGATAAGAATAACGATGTGCGAAATACATGATAAATTTATCTAAACCTCTGAACCTACATGAGTACTGTATTGTTTTACCCTCTAAATCAGATGCCCTCTGCAAGCGAAGTCTGAATAAATATATCGGCATCTATGTTTATATTTAAAGTAGACAAAACGTGACCCAACTCCAGCTATCAAACTTTGAAAAAAAAATGAGAGAAACTCGCGAATGTCTTAGAAGCTAATAATGCAGAATCCCCCTCTTTCCACGACTTTATTTTGATTCGCATTAAGCATTCAGCAGAGATGTCTTTGAATCCGATCTTTTTACGGGTCGGTGATCGCCCAAGGCATTCTTTTCTCAAACGAGACCCTCCCCCATCCCCATATCCAGAGGAGTAGACTTTGCCCAACCCCGCCGGACCCCGCTAGACCGCGCTACATCCTGCCAAACCCTGCCATATCCTGCCAGATCGTGCCAGATCCTGCCAGATCCTGCCAGATCCTGTCAATATCCCAAGTAAGTTGCCAAGAATCATAGAACAACAGACCACTCCAACTGACAGAAAGTTAAAGGGAAAGGGGTTTTGAAAGAAAGAAAATAAGAGGTTTATAGGTCTTTTGATAATAGCCTTGTCCGAAGTTTCTCAAAGTCTCGTTGAATATTTATTATTTAAGTGATGTCTCATCCATAGACCCTTGAATAGGAACGTCAAATTTTATGCTAAATGGTTTTTGTTTTTTGTAAAGTTTCAAGTCGTTTAGCAGGTACTATATATTGTGAATGTATATACTATCAGTATCGGCCTGATGAGAGGCCACCATTCAGAATCGAAAGATTGCTTTAAATCGCTTTAGTTGCGTTATATGCGCTACTTAACATTTGTGTTTCCCTCCCCTCTCGCTTCCCAAGCTATATGTATATATATAAAAAATAAAAAAAATTATTCCTGCCATCTTGTTTTTTCAATAAATTGAACATTCCCTCTAGAGTTATAGAAACGCCAATGGGTGTCCCACATAAATAAAAATCGGATAGGTATATCTGAGACACTATCTAGGTTGCAAATTTATTCGGGTAGAACTTTGCAATCATACAAAAGATTTGAACCATAAAAAGAAGAGATAATTTTACAAATTCTTAAGTTGAAATACGAGATAAAAATGACCGAATATATAATTAGGTTTCAATAACCCAATTAACAGTGTTAGTTCCGGTAAGGCAGGCGATCTGAGTTCAATTTCCAGTCGCGACAGTTCCCTTTTTTATTTTTGGCATCTTTGTCTGTTTCGTATTTCATTGAGAGTTGTTCATATTATTATGTTCTTCAATGATTAAATATTACAATGAGATTTATAATTAATTCCAATAAATTGAATATTATGTTTAATTTTAAATTCAGCATGAACCATAACGCTACGAAGTTTAACAAGCAAGTACTACGAAATCATATTTCCTTTCTCTTTTGCATTAAGTGTTGAAGAGAATCATTGAAGAGATAATACTTCTTTCTTATTCTATGAAGTGAACCATTGAAAATATTATTTGTAATCGTCATTTCCCAAATCATTACCATATTTCTTAATAGGTGGCTTACCAAGGAACCACTCTAATTAAGTTTGTTTATGACAATCTCTGTTGTCTCATTAATTAATCTCGAACAAAGTCAACTGATTTGTAATACTCCGAAGGCTGTCTTTGATTCCATAAATCAATTTATGAAGAATTAAATGAGCAATCGACCGTTACAAATAAAATTCATGAAGCAATGGAAATTGATGAAATATTTTCTTTTCACGGACAAAGGGTTTTTCAAAACGCTTTTCAGTATCGGAATGAATTTTCTTTTATTTTCTACGGGTTGATTGTCGTTATAATTGAAAAATTTAAAATCTTTAGAGTTTTTTTGGAGGGTAAAGCTGCTGTTAAAATAACGTAAAAGCGCTTTAACTTTGTTCATTTTAAAATTTGTAATTTTTTCCCTGGCAACAACGGTGATATATACACAACTGTAAGCTCGCGATAGGTGAAATCTAGGACTGCAGGTATAGACGTACATTTAAAAAATAAATAAATTTAGTGCCAAATATATTCCAGCGGTCCTCGGGTACAGCCCTTAGCTAACGGCTGTAAAGATATAATAATATTCAATTTTTTTATAACTTATTAACTAACTAACTAACTAACCATCACGCCGTTTCCCCGCAGGGGTAGGCAGAGAGGACGGACCGCCAAACAACTCGATCTTGGCATACACTTCTTGCTTCATTCACTTTCATACAACGTCTCATACATTCTCTTCTGTTATTCCGACTTCTGACATGGCCCGACTCAAGTATTTGATTCACTTGATCGTGCCACGTCTTCCTCGGACGTCCCCGGCTTCTTCTTCCATTCACATTCGCGTCATATATTCTCCTTACACTCCTTTCTTCGTTCATTCGCTCTACATGCCCAAACCATCTAAGCGTCCCTTTCTTAATCTTGCTCACTACGCTTACATCAGCCTTGCATTCTTTACGAATCTCAACATTTTTCACTCGATCATACATGGTTTTACCACATTCGTCTCAGAGATCTCATTTCTACAGCATTCAGTCTACTTTCATCCTTCCTCTGCCAGTTCCATGCCTCACTGCCATACATCAAGGTTGGTATCAGCACTCCATTGTGGACTGCTAGCTTCGCTTCCTTGGACAACTTTTTGTTTGCGCCAACCGCGTTCAGTCCTCCGTTAATGGAGTTTCCTGCATTCACCCTTCTTTCAATATCCCTATCAGTCTTTCCATCTCTCGTAAACATACTTCCCAAATACACAAACTCGTCTACCTGCTCCAAGTATTCATCATTCACAACTATATTGCACACTGTGTTCGTACTCTCTCTTTCAAACACCATGACTTTTTACTTACATTCATCATTAGCTCATTCTTCATACATACTTCGTTCATCCTAGATACGAGGGACTGTAGATCTTCTATACTATTAGCAATCAGCACCGCATCATAAGCATACAACAGGCAACAAACTTGCAGACTACTCATTTTTGCGCCCAAGCCCACCTCTTTCAATTCTTGCATACAATTATCCATGTATAGATTGAATAACCACGGTGACATTACGCAGCCTTGCTTAACACCTTTTGTGATGTCAAACCACCCCGTAAAATCACTGTTTGCCCTAACACATGCAACGCTTCCCTCGTACAGAGATGCGATTGCCTGTATAAGATTTGTATTCACACCATACTTGGACAACACCTTCCATAATTTTTCTCTGTCAACTTTGTCATATGCTTTTGGTAGATCTACAAAAGCACAGAAAAGTTTCTGTTTTTTTGCCAGAAACTTCTCTGTGAGCATACGCAGCGAGAAAATCTGATCCATGCATCCCCTTCCGCTCATAAATGCACCTTGCACATCCCATATTTTATCCTTTGTTTTCATTTGTACCCTTTCAATCAATATCCTACCATACAGCTTTCCAACTGAACTTAGCAGGTTAATAGCCCTGTGATTTCCACATTCCATGCGTGACCCTTTACCTTTGTATAGAAGCATGATCACAGCTCTTCTCCAATCTAATGGGGTGTAACCCTCCTCTAAACACTGGTTAAAAAGTTTGCATAACCATGTGAGAATTATACGGCTATCTCCTTTAAAGTATTCAGCAGCAATATTATCGAAACCAACAGCCTTACCATTCTTCATACATTTAATTGATCTCTTAATTTCATCAATGCTGATTTTGGGAACATTCACGCCATCGTCATTCATACCTGACTCGCCACTGGAATCACTATCACTCGGGTTGCTTTTGAAGACCTCTTATTTAATTTTAAGTTTTAAGTATTTCATCCATCTCTTTTATATCTTTCTCATTCGTCAGCATTTTTCCATCTTTCGATTTTATCACTTTCACACATCTGCTTTCTGGACCATTCCGGGACCTTTTGACTTCCTTCCAAAACAGTTTAATGTTTTCTTGGAAGTGGTTTGTCATTTTGATCCCTCTTCCTCTTCCAGGCGTTTCTTTCGTTCTTTCACTCCAGCACGTACTCTTTTCTTGCATCCCTTATAAACTTCTTTCGCTCTATCCCTCTCTTCGCTAGAAGAACTGCCAGTCGCTATCAGACATAACCACGCTTTCTTCTTCTCTGAGACCAGTGCTTTAATCTCATCATCCCACCATGCATCACCTTTCTTCCTACCTTGCGTACTTATCCCACATACCTCTCTAGCAGATTCACAAAGGCTCACTTTTATGTGATCCCATGTTTCGTCTATGCTCAGACCGTTCATATCCTTATCATTCAATCTCATCTCTACACAATTTTCATACTTACTTCTTACATTATCGTTCTGCAGTTTTTCTATTCTGACTCTAGTTGGAGTCGACACCATTTTCGCTTTAGAGCGCCAGCCGCGGAAGAGATTTACTCTCGACACAACCAGAAAATGGTCGGTTTCTACCTCAGCCCCTCTGAAAACTCTTGTGTCTGCGGTGACGGCTCGCAACCTAGAGTCAATTACCACAAAATCGATCATTGACCTTTCATTTCCTCTTTCCCACGTATATTGGTGGATACCTTTATGATTGAAGAAGGTATTCGATACAAAAAGGTTCCACTCTAAACATACTTCAAGCATTCTGTTACCATTATCATTCGTTCTTTTATCCCCAAATATACCTAAGGTTGACTCAAATCCATCCCGTCTAACTCCCACCCATCCATTTAAATCTCCTGCCATTATAATCCTTTCATTCATATTTTTTAATCTCATCACATCGCTCACACCACTCCAAAAATCATCTTTCACTTCATCGTTTTCAGAGTTGACAGGAGCATAGCATATTACTAAAAACACTCTTGTCAACCCGATTTTGAATCGGATCCACATTATTCTCGGACTTACACATTCATATTGCAACATATATTCACAATGTTGCATCGTACCGCTCCCCTTCCTCATACTCTCTGTTATACAGAGTACATCCAAATTTTTCCTTACCATCGTATCACATACTTCATTAATTTTTCTTTCCATCCCTCCTCTGATGTTCCACGTGCCAATTCGACATTGTTCACGTTCCTTCCTCCTCTTCGCGCTACCGAAGGGTTGGCGGCGTGATGGATAGCGAGCCTCATCGACACCTGTGTCGGCCATTCCCTTCCACGGACTACTTACCTACCCATAACATATCATAACTAAACTTAACTTAATACAGCGTAATATAACATAGCTTTTCTAACTTACAACTTACCATAACTTAATATAATGTTGCTTATATCTTAACATAACGTAATATAGCTTATAACTTATTACATAATATGGTATGGTATAACATACCTTATTTAACTTATACTTAAATAGCACGTCATATCATATCATAATTTAACTTACGTACCTTAAAATATCATACCACACTTAAAATATATTAACACACATTTTGTAACTTATCTACCTTAACATATCCTGTCATAAAACACACATAAACCAACCTATGTATATAAATACTTAACTAGTGCTAAAACATAACAAAAAGAAGAAAAACAATAATATTAGACTTAATTCTAAGGTCATAAACTGTTCAAGATGAAAGTCTAACTAACACTTTATTGAAGTTTGTAAACCTCATTGTAATATTTAATCATAGAAGAAGATAATATTAACACATCCCAAATGAAACACGAATCCGAAAGAACAACAGAAAATAAAAAAGATTTCAGTCGCATCTGGGACTCGAACCCAGGACCTCTGCATATCCGGGGCAACCGCTTAACCAACTTAGCTAATGAGACCAGTTCAATTTACGCCATTTACACCGAAATCATACTTCAAGTTCAAGACTTGTTAATATTATCCTCCATTATTTAAATACGTTTTGGAAAAAAAAATTAGACTAAAATAAAATTTTCAAATAAATATTATTTTTGTTTCTTTGTTTAGAGATAGTTGATTGCTGTCAAATCAATTATTGAAACCAAACGACAAGCAAGAAATCACAACTTCATAATTTTATTTAAATAAAACACCTGAGCAGGATAGTAATAATAAAATAAACGGTTTTCTGAAAATGGGTACCTACATTTTAAGGAATTTTTTTAAACGAAACACTGTAATTTTGGGTGTATACGTCGTACGCGATTTCGTTTATAAGAACATTCCAATTTTGTTGGCCCGCTATTAAACCCGCCGTCGTTAAGTCATATTATGAGCACAGATATGAATAGTATTGAGTCGCCAGGTACACAATTCTCAACGTTTCTCTTCCACCTCTAATTTCCCTCCCACTTCTTTCTGACATACCACAATTGAAGATGTCATCGTCCCACAAGCTCTGGGGAGTTGGGACTCTTTTGCGATAGTCTCAAAAATATAATATTTATTATCATTTATAAAAACGGTTTTTTTTACCTGACGAAGGAACACAGGAGGCTCTGAGGGAAATTATCTTTGGGGATGATGTGTGTAAGGTCTTGTAGGATAGGAAGGAGTGAACTAGGGTCTTGAAGAGACCCAGGTCGGCAGATCACTCCACAGCCGAGCTGTTAAACACAAGAATGAGTCGTAGAAGCGACCCGTTCTCATCTGACAAATGTCAACCGTGTACAAATGTTGGGCGCGAGTTTGGCCTGTTTCCCGACTATGCGCCGGTGGCGTAGGGATAAGTTTCTCAGAGCATCTTCCATTAAAATATCGGTAGAACGAGGACAGCACTCCCACCTGACGTCTGTGCAAATTGCAATCCGTTTATTAAGATGTAATCCGTTTATTAAGATTTGCGAATATATCAATCGAAAAAAGTCAAGGGTTTTTTTCGTATATTTTAGGGCTCCCGATCAGAGGTGGCTGCCAAATTCTACAGTGGGGCGCATTGTACTGTATAGGTACATGATTAATTATATAATTTTTAAATGGTACCAAATTGAAGGTTCACTGGTTTAAGCCCTAAGAAACAGAATAAGGCCAATCCGTCATTGATGTTTGTACGGAATATACACTTGCTCAGTATAAACATTTCCAGTTCGAAAACTGGTGGTATCAAACCCAAATTGAAGAAAACCCTTCCATTTGTTCGTTTTTATTCATCCCTTCTGGGGAAATTACGACGAATGTCAATCTTGTAAGGGCTTAAGGGCGTACGAAGGAATAATACAGAAGACTTTTCCCAATTTCATTAGGAAATTAAAAATAGATCCAAATTTACTTAAACGAAACATGTGCCTCGTTTCTTATGGAATGGGATAGTTCTGATACTCGATCCTAAGCCGGAGTAAAGTCTCGTGATAGGAATAAATAAAATAGGAAATATACAGTATCCGATGTCTGTCATTGAAACACTTCCAAGCATGCTTCTTCACTCGCTAAATTAAACAGAAATTCTCTAGCTTTGTTTTACTTCAGGGTGAACACTTGTTTTTGGATGTACCTACGCCGTTAGCATTTTCCTAGTAAATTGATACATTATATTGTCACTACTTTTGATGTAATACGTACATCGCTTCGCTGTTGAATTGATTTTTTTTTTTAATTTTACAAGAGAAAAAATAAAATTCAAAGGGTCCCGATAAACTACTTTTTTGTAGTTTGTCTAACGGGAGCTTGTTATTCAAAGCACAAAATTGACAGACAAGGTTACAAAAAATATGTAAAATAAAAACATTAAAAAAAAACAATTTGTAAAACAAAAACATAAAAAACATATGTAACATGGATTCACATACGGTGTAATGTGTTAGTAGATAATTTACCTGCCACTGTACATGTCTACATTGCACGGAGCCGGTAGATACGAATAGATCTTTATTTCCTTACCAAAACTTAGATACTAGGTGACTCTTGTCTTCTGTTTTGGAGACATTTTGGTTGTTGTTTCAAAATCCATAAAAAAAAGTGACCCTAATGTCACGTACGCGCACCTTCATATACCGCAATGGTTTTTGAAACAGTGACGAAACTGTTGCCTTGAGAAAAGTCACCCGTACCTGGCTGGCCTAAATCCGATGGATATAGATTATAGATAGGTACTTGCTATCTTAAGTATTATATTTTTAAATAGTCCTTTTATTATTATTTTTATCAACAATAATTATTAATCTAAAACACTCATCCAAATTGAAAAAAAACCTTCCGAGCAAAGATAAATGTCGCCGGCAGGACTCGAACCCGCACCCTTCTAATGTCCGGTCAGATGCTCTACCGTTGAGCTACGTCGGCTTATCGCAAACCCGCCAAGTTAATCAATATATACTAGTGTTCCATTCAATAATTACTGTTTTTAATTATATTTTCACCTGTAAAATATATATTTAAAAATATAATATATACCTGTAAAAATATCTTTGCTCGGAAGGTTTTTTCAATTTGGATGAGTGTTTTAGATTAATAATTATTGTTTATAAAAATAATAATTGTTACCCTTTGCGCTATGCACAAAAATCTTGTCTTAAGTTTTTAAGAACTTTAGTTTATCAATTAATAGTCCTTTTGTTGTTTACAATTTATAAATGACAAGCTGAAGTACCCGGCGTTGTCCGAGGTTATAAATGGTTTGGAGTAAAGTTTTTTTATGTGTTATTCCTACCCCTACCCCTACTCTACCGAGTAAATTTTCCTCTTATTTTGAACGTCAAGTGTGCAAAATTTCCCCAAGAAGTACATAAATTCCGGTTTTAGGTGCGGGAAAGAGAAATGAGAGGTGGTTTTTCGGAATCTCATATAGACGGTGGTCTTCCTCTTGTTTTGAAGGTCACATTTTGCAAAAAAATAGTAAATTTGTATACAAAACAAACATATACCACCCGCCCAGGTTATTCTTCTTTATATAATAGAAGAAGATAGAAGAAGATAGAAGAAGAAGACTAGCTAAAGTACCCGGCGTCGCCCAGGGTTATGAATAGTTTTGATAAGAGTTTCGATGTTTTAATGTGTTACCCTTACCCTCACTCTTACCCTTACTCTTAACCTTACCCCTACGCCTACCCTATGCAAAATTTCATCAAGAAGTACCAAAATTCTGCTATAAAGGGTGGGAAAGGGGGAAGCTTTTCGAAATCTCACGTAAACAGTGAACTCTTGTTTTGAAAGTCAAGTGTGCAAAATTGCATCAAGCTCAGAATAAAACTGCAAATTTGTACGCAAAAAAAACACATACTGTCCGCCAGGGTTATTCCTCGTTACGTAATAGAAGAAGAAGATAAATCAATTAAATATTTCATGTCGCTTTTCGGGATTCGAGAGTTTAACCGCTACGGCAAACATTCAAATTCTCCATAATAGCACAGACTACAACTTATATCGACAGGAATGGAGAGAAGTCAGAATTTTCGGGTTATTTGTATCCTGTGAATAACACGAACACAATAAATTTCTCATTCTTTTAGAGTAGCCGGGACGAGTCAGTGCCACCGGAGATCGGAAAACAATCTTGTCCAGGCCGTCGCCCTGTAGCAGGTCGCGCCCCTACACCATAGATGGAGAATTTCCCTCGAGCTACTATATTGCAACTGCTGAATATGTTCACCTTTTTTTAAATATTTTTTGATATTCTATTTCCATATCGTGTAATTTATTTAGATGTATTCTTTTATATGGCAGAAAGAGAACAGCTGAACTAAACACATTGTTATTATTATTATTTAATGAAACAAACAGTTAGTTTTAAACAACATGTTTTAATCGCTTATCCCGAGCTTGGCTAGGCTTAAATTTAAAACGGTTTCATTTAAGTTTGAGATTAAAATTATAAAGATGTTCAAAAACGTTTAATTAATTATCATTTTTTTTTAATTTAATTTATATTGGGTGGCCATCAAATTAAGATCACACAATTATGCAATTATAACAAAAATAAATAACGGCTGAAATTCACATATGGAGAGATAGTGTTTTCTCTCGTGATATGGTAATTGCGCTCTATTCTTAATGAAGTCTATAAAAAAAGACATTTTTTAATGAAAAATCGGAAAAACAACTAGTAGAAAAAATCAGGATCTGGTACCATGACACCCATCGTTGCCAGAAACCATAAGGAAATCAGTTGCAAGATGACGGCATATTGAAGCTGTTGTTGACGGTAAATGCGGTTTCACCAAATACGTTTTTTATTTTTTTTTTACATTAATACCGCACAAGAGTCTGAACTGCTCCCAACCATCTGGAGCCAGGGAGAGTATGGCATCCCCGATTGGGGAATGTTGTGAGGCTGAAGGTATTGGGGAGGGGAAAGAGAAGGGGTAGAGGAAGGTGGGGAAATACCTGGCTATTCAGATCTGGTCACCAAACACGGCTAAAGCCATTTCATGCAACGTTTCAATTCTGAATGGTGGTCTTTCACCAGGGCGATACTGAAAGTATCTTCCACTCTGAAACGTGCGCAAATATAATATATATTATTTTTATGTTAATTAATTGTGAAACAGCACAAATTAAATAAATAAAATTTACTTGCGTACGCCGGGATTCGAACCCGCGACCTTCGGATTCGTAGTCGAGAGCCTCGACCATGGATGCCTTCTATTTATTAAAGGCCGTATTATTTTAAATACCTAATAAACGTGTGAAATATTTTTATTTTATTTATTTTTTATTAAATAATAACATGTGGATAACAAACATATGTTTTAAATTGCCCTGTCGTTAACATATTTGTTGAAAAAATATCAAAATATTCGATGATAATTGCAAATTGTTTTACTGGTCCTCATGTGATGGGCACCCACACAGCTGTGCCAACCTCACGAGAGGGCACCAGCCTGAACGGCGTATTAAGGTTGGACAAAGTTGTGAGGCGAACTTTTCCAATATTGACTTTTTCATTTAAACGTTCCATTTTTAATTTACAAATCAAAGCAAAAGAGCTCATTTTGCCGGGCAAATTATATTAGCGAGTATACGGTGGGGTCATAAAACACTGAGTGTGGTTGGAGGTGGAGTAAGGTGATACGGACATAATAAGTATATTTTGTCGAGAATAAACATCAGAGATGAAGAAAGCGAGGAATACTTACTTTAATTAAAGAACCTTGTAGATACTGCAAATACACAATAGTATTTTTTTTGAAGAATTCAAATATTTGAAACAATGGTAAATTTGGAAAAGGAGAAAATCCCCCTTCGTCATATAAATATGACGGCTTTTTTAATTAAGAAAATGTGATTGTTACCAAAATGAATTCCGGCTTCCTTGTTGTTTGTGCAAGGTATGCTGATTCGGTTAGTTGGGACGAGTACCTTTTACATCAGTGATGCACAACCTTTTTAGCCAGATAACCAATTTATACATTTTCAATTTGTTCGCAGGCTGCAGGGATAGGGTATATACAGCTTGATATGGTTAACTTTGCAAGTGTTGCTAACCTATTTTGTCGCGATACCCTTTCGTATGTGTAAAACAGAACGAAACTTAAATAAATGATCACAGCAATCGGAAATCTGAATAATTACTATTAGATGTGAAGTATTCAAGCTTCCTTATATGTTTTCAGAAACAGTATTTGGAAGCGTACCCTTATCGAAATAATAACCGAAGCGAAAAATCAATCAGAAGGTTCATAAAGAAATCGGCACCGGCGAAAATTTTGCTAAATTTAAGGCATAATGAATAAATGACTTGATATTTTTATTGTTCAGAAATTCGACTTCGAAAAAAAATTTTGTCAAGAAATCAGGATTTTATAAATCTGAAACTTTTAATACCCTTAAAACATTAAATCTCAACAAAAAATTTCTACATTTAAGGTTAAACTGTTAATTCTGTCATTTTAAGAATATGTAAAAAAGCCTGATGTTTTGTTTAGCCAAGTGGTATAAAAAAGGCTCGCGGATCGCGGGTTGTGGAACACTGCTTTATATGTAAATATCTTATGGTATTAAGTTCAATCACAGATGGCGCGATAGGTACAGTGATTTTTCTATGCATTTGTTCTTTGATTTTATTGATTCAATTACGAGCCGCCTTACCTGCGAGAACCAGAATAAATAGTATAACCACTGGAGGAATAACATATGGTACTATTACCGCCCAAGTAAAATCAGTTAGCGTTCAAATAAAAAAAAGCAGTGAGTATATCATTTTGCCCATTTCTTTGAGGAGACCATTGAAAAAAAATTCAGTAATGATTTTGAACACTGTGATTATCGCCAAGGTGTATAATGGAGTAAACATCAGTGTTCAAAATATGGGCAACATAAATTAGGCCAATTGGTTACATTGAGATGACACGGGCTTCAGTCGATTACAAGCGCTCGCCGAGTACAGATATCCAAAGATTACTGCAAAATGCCTACATGACAGCACAACTCGTTTTGGAAAAATAGAAAAAGCAATTGTGTAACCTTTCATTGGTTTTACCATAATCAATATACATTAAATTGGCCTTTTTATTGCTAAAAAAAACTCAAAGAGCATGTGATGTCGACAAGCGCCTCCGGCAAGAAATGCTTTGTGGCCGAGGCGCGGCCGGCGGTGCATTCCGTTCGTTCGCGATCGGGAGAATTCGTTCGACATCAACAACCGCTTCACCCCCCTTCGTACTTCACGCGCGGGAACAACTTTTTTGAAGGATTTTGCAAGAAACGTTGATTCTATTTATTTACCTCTATTGGTTTTATCCGGTCATAATGTAAAAATCTCCACTCTAAAATGTATAATAAAAAATAATAAAAATAAATTTTCTGGTTTCCACCTCTTGAACGAATTTAAACCGCTGGACTCGAAACTGGATTTGAAACCGTCCAATTGATGTGACGTCAAACAATAAACGACAGAAATGTTCCGGGCAGTTAAACATGATTAATTTATTCAACGAGGCAGACTTTGGCATATTTACAAAATTAAGTTAGAAGTTTATTAAGTTACATAATTTTTTAAAGAACCTAATAACAGGCCTAACGCTCTATTTACCCTAAAATCGTTATGTCTGTGCCGTTTTAATATAACTGTTTTATTTCTTATGCTTCTTGGAATCATTGAATTAACTTAAACATAAATGTAATTTATGCAACTTATATTGCGATTTTAAGTGAGTTCTGTAGATGTAGTTGGTGTCTATCAACATTATCGGTAATTAGCCGACTGTCGCTATCTTGCCCGTATTTAGCAAAAATAGTTGCTCACCATATTGAAGCAATACGAACCCCGGATAAAGTTCACAAATTATTGGATTATTTTCATTGAACGACACCGTTCGAACTTGAAAAACGGTTTCGACATACGAGTATAATAGGTATTAAAATCGGTGTACGGGTATCTCCACAAAGTCTGTCGCAAATGCATCGAGAAAAAAATTCCTGACTGCGCTAGAAGGGGTAACGGGATGCGCTAAGTAGTGGAGATGGTAGGGGGAAGTCGCAGCTACCAAACGCGCCGCTGCTTAGTCCTCTCCGAGCAACGATAGTGCTAGCGCAGTGATCCGCGCAAAGTGGGTTTTGTCGTTGGAAATCAAGATTCAACATTTCCTGGAGCAGCGGGCAGCCATCGATTTCTACATTTGGCTGAAAAAAACCGGTATCGAGACCCTGGCCATGATTCGGGAAGCCTTCGGAGAAGTGCAACATGACAAAGAAACGGTTGCGAGAAAGGATTCGCCGCGCTCGAAAGGAGATCACCAACACCTGGATTTTGCATCACGACAATGCCCCCTCACACTCAACTCTCGTCCTCCAAAAGTTCCTCGCTAAGCAAGGCGTGGCGACACTGCCGCAACCGCCGTACAGTCCCGACTTAGCACCATCATATTTTTGTTCCCCCGCATCAAGCGAAGCCTAAAAGGACGCCATTTGGAGATGTTGGATGAGGTGAAAACCGCTTCCAAGTACTGCCTTAAGAGGGTTTTGTCTTCTGCCTTCCAGGGTGCTTGCCAAGACTGGAAGAAACGCTACAAAAAGTGTATTGACGCCCAAGGGGCGTATTTTGAAGAATATTTAGTGTTTGTACGTTTATTGGCAATAAATTGTCTAAAAAATATTTTTTCTCGATACTTTTGCGACAGACCCTGTATACATGGTTAAGCTTTTTTATTTTATTTTACTCATTTGTCCATTATTATTGTGAGTTTCGCCAGATAATGGGTATTAAAATAGATATAAGTATATACAGGATGTTAAGTGACGTACCTGACTTACTTTAAGCAGTGATTCCTGATCTTATTTGTAGTAAAAAAATGTAAAAAGTTTTTAGTCTCTTCTTATTATTAATTAAGGGTTGGGCGGATACTCGACTAATCAGTGACGACATGTGAAAAAATAATTCATTGGTTGCATTTGAAAAAAAAATACCAAAAATGTCAAATGAGACCAAAATTTCGTTTTCATTTTTTACTGCAAACATGGTCAGGAATCACTGATTACTGGTCATCCTGTATAAGTCACAAAGCAATCAGATTTTTTTTTATTATTCATAAAATCAGTCAGTTATCTTTTATGGTTATTTTGATAAAACGAATAAACACTTGATTAGAGCAAACGCTCAATCTTTATTCAATACAATGATATAACAACAATTTTACGAAGTAAAGTACTTAAAATATTATGCAATGCAGACAATGTGCCCGTCTGGAGTAACATTGATAATAAATCTCGGTTTTCTATTCCGATGAAGTTTTATAGCCTCCATGTGTGGTTTGGGGGTAAGGTCTCGGATGGTCCTGGCTCCCGGAAGATCCCGGAAGATCCCGGTGATCAGTTACCGTCGGCCGTAGTTTGAGGAGATGCAAGTTCGTAAGAATAGGCATTATACTTGAAAAACAGAGTTTCCACAGATAAAGGGGATTAAAATAGATATGTCATAATATTTTTAATGTATATAAATAATATAGGTCAAAAGGAATCAGCTTTTTTAAAAATAATTCTTCAAATCACTTTTGCTTAACGAATTTTTCTGATATTGACATTTCTAGATTACAAACAACTATCAGTGTTAAAGTTTTCCAACCTTTTTGGGGTTGGGGGGTTACTTTTATATATATAAATAAATAAAAAATTATGGCGATCGCCTCTTAAAGCATCATACAAAATATTTTGTTGTTTTTTTTTTGTTCTTCGGAGCGAAAAAATCATTTTACTGACTAACTAACTAACCATCACGCTTTTTCTGGGGGGGGGGGGCATAGAGGGCGGACCGCCAACCAACTCGGTCTTGGCGTTCACAGATCGTTTCATACATACTCTTCTGTTATTCTTGTCTTGACGTGGCCCGACTTAGGTATTTGGTACTTGATTGTTCGGTATTACCAGCCATTCGCCAGTACACTGTCCCCTAAGTCTGATTAGGAAAAATGTGTACCTACTCTTAGTGTTCGCTCAGTTCTGTGAAAGCTGTCGTTAGTAAATTGGTTTCCAAAATATTAATTGGCTTCCTCGGTTCGTGTCATTTTTTAATATAATTAGTTTTCTGATCATATGCCTGCACCGGGTAGCGCATTAATTGAAATTTACGTCACTTTAATGCAAATTGAAATAAACTAAGAATTTCATTTCTGTAATTTAAAGGCATGAGTAGGCTATGAATATTTACGGTTAAAATATTCCTTTCTGCCCTTAAAATGTAAATAGTACCTACGTATATTCTGGAAAGTGAAAAAGTCCTTAGTCAGCGGAGAATTCTGTGAATCCCGTTAAAGAAAAGATGTCTAAAGATTTTTTACTGTCTAATATATTTGACTTGCAAATATCTGGCGATAAATTGACTTTTTAAATGAGTTTTTTCTTTGGACGGAATCGTTTTGTCTGCGGCTTGCTTTAAGAATTTTGCACACAGTCCGTATTTTTAGACAAAACCACAATAAATTTGAGTTCGTTTTACGTTAAATTTATCAAGATTGAAATTCGTTCGTTATTAGGATTTTTCTCGAATTGGCTCGGCGCATAGAAAATACGTGTGCTGGAGCTGCGAAAACTGTCGAACGATGAGTTTAGACATAATGATTTTTACCACAAATTTTTATTCCTGGAATTGTTGGGGCAATGCAATTCTTTTTAGCACGCGTTATTATATTGTAAAAGGACTGACACGTTGGGGGCCAGAGTAAAAGAAATGGGTTAGGTTAAACTCACCTAGAGGCCAGGCGAGGGGTGCCTGACTCTGGGCTCACCTGGATAGCTCAGTGGATAGAACAGGTAATCTCTCTTCTGCAGTCGTGAGTCGGTGTCAGCCTCATACCGGCTCAGAGGAAAAAAGGTACTCAACTACCAAATGAAAATATATGCATCTTCTAGCCAAGGTTTATATACAAGGTTTATATTTATGGGGAATCATACACTAACAATTGGAAACATACACCCTTTCTATTAATTTAAAATTCTCTCTCTCTAGTACCATTAAAATCGGGCAAGTAACTTTAAAACACAGTTATTTACAGCACAGCAAAAAGAAGAAATAAGTTCAGTTTACATTCGGGTATCGGTCCGGAGTCGAGACAGCTCCCGGCAGGAACGGTGTCTTCATATTAGTTCAGAAACCCGGTCCACTATGTAGGGACCTCACAAGTAAATGGTTCATAGTGGTTAGGACTTTTAAATTACGGTAACAAGACGCCATTATAAATGGCGTGCCGGCGCAGGAGCGCGTGTCTATGACACAACCTCTGCGTTCTGATGCCGGAATCTTTTTGTAGCCAAAATGGCCGTCGCTCGTCGTGCTGGGATGCGGAACCATCCGACTTTTTAACAAGGAGCTAGGTGTCTATGCACGAGAGGCTAGAAGTAATTAGTAATTCCGTTACGTAACAATATCCACAATGAGCTATGGAACTGTGACCTAAACAATAATTTAATTATGGTTTTTGTAAAAAGCAATTAAGTACTTTGTGGTTTGACATATTTTTAAACATAACAAACAATTTTATTTTGAACCACCAATTTGTTTTATCCCAAGCTTCAAGGTAAAAAATTAGAACTAAACAAAAATATTTCTTTTTTTGATACTGACAGTAATTCGTGATGGAATTCCATTATAATGATTTATTAAAACAATTTTTTACTTTTTCCACTTTTTTTACCTGACCTTTTCGGTTTTTCACGCCCATCATCAGACTGGTACAATTTTTCTTAAGCTATAGTATACATACAATTTTTGGGTATCAGGGTGGATAACCCTTGATTTTAATAATCAGTATTTCTATATCCTGATTTAACACGCTGGGTTTAAGATATTTTGTATTTGTTAATATTTTGACTTTATTTATTTTATTATAGAAACAAAACAATACACTTGTAACAGAGAAAAACAATTTCCAGAAATTAAAATTACAAAGTAGGTCCCTATGATATGTTTCCTTGTAATTCCTGATTTATATATGTATTTTCCGGGTGACATGTGTAGTGTATAAGTGGGTGTGTATCTGTAAATGTATTTGTAGGTGTGAGATGTGGTGATCTAAATATTGTAGAAGTGATGTGTGTGCATTGAGCAGTTTACATAATTGCCAAGAATTTTTCAAAGATTGCTTAGAAAAAAAAAATTGGGAAATAGGACGATAGTTTTAACGTCATGTTTATCGCCGTTTTTAAAGATAGGTTTGATAACGGCCGATTTCCAGAGGATTTTGAGAGGAAACGTTCCTTCTGTTAGTGATTTTTTAGAAATGACACAAACCGGAAGACAAATATATTTACTATGGTTGCATATTCCGGGTTTCCTGTCAATTCCGGGTCCTTTTTTAAAAATATCCATGATTGAAAGGTATTTAAATGCAATATCTTCATTATTTTTTATTAAGGTTATTAATGTATTGTTGAGAGGAACCTCCTTGTTTAACATCAAGTTTTCTGAATTTCATTTATAAAGACCATTGAAAAGTAATCGACAAACAAGTCTGTAACTTTTTTACTGCCGTGTACTATTCTAGACTGATAGGTCGTGTATTTCGGTATAACCGTAGATTTTCTTTGCGTCTTAACATACGAGTAACACCATATTTTTTTAACATTATTTTGTAGATCAGATTCTATTCGGGCAATATAGGTGTTATGGGCAAGACTATAAATTTTCTTTTGTCCTTTGTGGAGTAATGATAAAGATTGATAATCCAATGGATCCTTGTAGCGTTTTATATTAATTAAAGCTGCTGATATCGGAAAACTGGTTGATCTTCTTACTTTCTTTCGAACCAGATCATCTATTTGTTCATGTAAAAATGGTGTACCGCAGTGTCCATGTCTTGTGCATTAACGAATTAATACCGATCAATTCTTCTGAGAGCATCATTGACTACTTTATTAAATAACTTGACTATCTGAGGTTTTGTGATGGTAGCAGGGAGGGGTATATTGAGTTCAACTATAATAGATTTATGATGTGCATCTATTACCAGAGGAGAGTCAGCAGCAGATACGATGACGTTAGTGTTATATAGCACAAGATATAAAATTCGTCAGTGGCTATTAGAAATTGAGTTATACTATGTTAAATTGGAGAGCGAAATGTAACTAAGGAAGGTAGAGGCAAATAGATCGATATTACTCGGTGCCTTTGCAGAGTTCCAATACCTACCTGGTTTTTAAAACTATTAACGCTGGGTTACATTGATGATTTTATAATATGTTTATATAATGAAAGGTTCTAGAATTCTGCATTCATTACGAGTTTACATTAAATAAAAAATAAAATTATAAAAAATTCAAGTACCGAAATTCTTTCTTGGATAAATAATCAATTTCATTGGCCTGTCTAGGGCCTAGGAGTAAAAAAGGTCTTGCGTAAATTTGTGACATTAGTTTTCTTTCTAATCGGCATAGATAATGAATTAAAAAGTATGTTCAGTGACTAAAACAAACGTCTTAAAACAAAAAAAGTACTTTAATTTTTATTATTATGATAGTTATTTCATTGTTAAAAGTCATTTTCAAACTATGGTTAGGCCACATTGAGAAAACTTAATTATTTATTTATTTACTTATTTATTTACTTACTTATTTATTTATTTATTTACTTATTTATTTATTTACTTATTTATTTACTTATTTATTTATGAGTACTTATTTATTTACTTACTTATGACTTTACTTATGTATTTATGAGGACTTATTTATATATTTAAATAAGCTTCATTTTCATTTGAAGTAAGGCAAAATTGTCCTTACTTTGAATACACGGATACGCCTCTAACACACTTCTATCGGTTTACCCTTTCAGCGGTTTTAATATATTTTAAGTCTTGTAGGAGGTTCCGTAATTCTAGCACATGAATCTTAGAATTAGCAATGTCGAGCGAACAATGAAGTTGGAATCTAATTTGAAATACAAAGTAAGAATTAGAATAGTGAAAGAGAGAGAAAATAACATTATGATCGTAACCTGAGTGAATAACAAATGTTTTATAGTAGAAAATTCCCAGACAGGTATTTGCTAATTCTAATACTTATTGCTTTTGATCAAAGGATATCATTACAGGATACTCGGTGTCCGTTGAAGGATACCATTTTCAATACTTGGCCGAATACAAAAAGTTTGGTAGGCATATTAAATATTATTGACGTTTTTGTTCAAGGTATGCGCTTTTAATACTAGAGCTGCTTAAATCTGTTAAATAATAAAAAAAATACTTCTCTTTTTGAATAACTATTTCGAAAAACGGTGTTGATATTTTGACCAAGCTATTTTGTGAAAAATCGCACCAAGGGATATCTAATATTTTTTATCATCGTTTGCTCGTAAATCGTTTTCGAAACATTTTTATTTTTTTATCGAAGGAAGCAATCACTTTGTGGCTTGACATTATAAATGAAATAAAAATATTTTTGATTAAACAAATTTAATTTTAAGCTATTTTATTTTATTTATAAATGTTTCTGCATTCGACCGGTTTCGGTTGGACTCAACCTTCTTCAGAAATGTAAACATGTAAACTAAAATTAAAATATATAGATATCATAATGGAGACAGAGAAATTGTGGAAAAGAGTTAATTTTATAATATTAATTACAAACAATGGGAACTTGTACCCGCTAAGCCACTGCAAGTAGTTTGTCAGCGGGAGTTTAGTTCAACAATATTATATAATAGAAGAATAAATAACAATCATCATACAAATGTAGTGCAAAATTAGAGCTTATACACAAGTTTGATTTTTTTTTAAATATTAAAACAGCATAACAGTTTTGTTACAGAGTCCAATGACATAATACCAATTTAAATAATATTACAAAAATATCAATGCATTAAACAAATTATGAAAAAAAACAGTAGCGCAGGTTTGTTACAGTGAGGATAGATTTAATATAATAGTAAAACTTAAATAATTTTAAAGGCACCCGCAGATTTTTAGTAAATTATATGCAATTCAAAATTGCATGGCTCTCTGTAAATATCATCATCACTTAATTTATAATTCGGTTCAGCAAACTTTGCAGGAGGCCAAACAAAGAACTATGAGTTGTTAAAAAATCTCTACCAAAATCTGCACTTATACGTCGCCCATTAATAAACTCTAAATTTTTTTTTTTTCATATTCTGCTAAAGTTAATAGGAGTAATATAAATATTACTGAATACATTTTGCAGGAAAATAGAAAGGAAAAATCACTCAATGTCTAGCCTGCTCACTTGATGTGACATTTCGCTTAAAGTCGCTGAAATGAAAAGACGAGCAATGGAAAATTTATTTCGACTTTTCCGTATGTTGACAATTTAATTTGACGATTTGACTTACACGGTAAAAGGAAAAATATCCCAGATAGAACTTGATTTTCCGATAATAGATAGATAACACTGAATTTAAAAATATTGTCCTACTAGGTTACTTTAGAAAATTTATGTAATACAAATTCAATACAATATAAAAATTTCTATATTTAATTCTAATCAAATACAAAACAACGCTTTTTATTGTTTATTTTTATACAAATAATTTTCTAAAATAACACCATGTAACGAAAATATAATATACAAAACAGTTGTACAAGCACGTGTAAATCCCACACCACGAACCAGTTTCTTTTTGGTGAGGTTCAGCGACAAACCATGATATTTGTTTTACGAGTATATTCTCGTATAATATATATATTTTATATATATATATACTCGTATAATATATTTATTTTAATATATATATTTTAATATATTTATTTTAATAAATATATATTTTATATGATTCTTCTTTTAAAAAAAATCAGTTGAATAATCTGGTTTTAGCTGTTGATTGAATAATTTATTTTTATAACATAAAACATGGGTAACTACATTTTTTAAAAACTAAGTAGCGTTTATATTCTGTACTAAAGAGGTCCTATGTCCATTTTACTTATTTTAAGGGAGGCCACAAAGCTGCTCTCAAAATTGGTTTACCTCTAAATGATTTGTGACATAGGACTCAATTTTGCAAAGTGATTTCCACGATGGTGCATTAGGGAACAGTGCTGTTTATCTCTAGATAGATAATGAAATTCCCACCGAAATGGCGTAATGTAATTCATTTTCGGTATTTTTGGAAATAGGACCAACGAATTACCTCTTGGGCATAGATATTATAATTATAAGTCACAAAGTAAATGCTTTCTATGAATTTCAAAATTAATTTTGTGAGGTGCTTCTAAATTTTAAATTGAGTTTTTGCTATTCTGTGGAACCCTGTTATGATTATATAATGAATGTGCTTCATAATAACAGTCTAGTAATACTTCAACATCAAAGGTAACTAATAGCTATGGCGATGAAATTATCGTAGGTAATTAATTTATTTCATAAATCTCGAAAGAACAACCCCTAAATCTAAAATCCAACGATCAGCTGTGATGTAGCGAAATTTGCACAGATTCCACCTACTCGTATTTTTATCATATGAACATTTTTACCGTTAAAATAAATCAGTATGAACAGTGCCAAATTAGTAGGTGCCTACCGACTACAGGCTGTAGATACATTTGAAAAATTATTCGAAAAATAATGAATATTTAAAAAATCTAACAGTGAAAATTCTGCATATATCCTTCGTCCGACTCGTTTTTATCCTTTTTCCCAGTCGGTACGGAGTTCATTGTTCCTGCAAGGCGCTTCAGTTCCACATCCGTCCATAGCAGGTCCAGTTTCTCCTCGCAAAGCCTCTGCAAGTTTACCTGTTTTTTTTTGGTTGTATAGGGGGACCGACTATTTAAATTATTCATTCTGATAAATCCTTCAATTAATTCTTAGTTTAGTGACATTTCACGGCTCGGTGCGAGTTGGTGACTCTGCATATAAAGCAGAATATTAATATAAAGGCCTATTGAAGAAATCATTCTTTGATAAATTCATTGCTTTCAGTAGAAAATAATAACATATTTGTCATCATTTAGATATTGCGTACCGTTTTTTAGTTTTTCTGTATTTTAAAAAGAATATTTATTTTTTAATTTATTTCTGTTTAAAGTTATTTATCTGCTGCTCACGTTTACCCGTGAGAAATGGTTAAGAATCAGGAGAATTCTATAGTAAATATTTTGTGTAGTTTATTAATTGTTGTATTTATTTGTGTTTTTTTTTCATAATAAAGGAAAACGGGTTGTTAAGAAAAATATAAAAAGTGTTACAAGTTTTTTAGAAATTCATCGAGTAAGTTTTAATGAAAAAAATATGTAAAATTAATATGCCGTATTTTGTTTATACCACTGTTTAAACATAAATATCAACATGTTTCGAAAGGGAAGCTTTCCTCATCAGTAAACTGTGTACCCTAAACAGGAAAGTTTCGCATTCGAAACATGTTGATATTTATATATTAAACGGTGGTGTAAACAAAATACTTCATATTAATTTTAGTAATAACGACGTTACAAAATAACTACACATCTATTTAAAAAATAAATTAAAAAGTTGTTGGTACAAGTTTATTGTATTCATTTTTTTTAAAGAAAGACAAATATTCCCTGGTTACGAATAACCTGACAATATTTGAAAATCTCCTACTACTATCACAGTAAGCGGAAGATGTTGCTTGTGTCGTAAATGGAGGACTTAGCCAGCCGAGGAATTGAACTCACGACGCTCGGGTGAGACCCAAACGCGATGCCAACTCAGCCACTGACCGGTCATTCATTGTGTATGTTAAACGAAATTAATCTAAATATACAGTTTTGTGCTAATGTTTACTTACTTTAATGGATGGTAATCGTTGTAAAGGACCAAAAATAATTAATTCATCCCTTGTTCTCTGCCTATTCGACATTTATTGGTTATTATTGTCTTCAGATCGCCGTCTGTCGAATAAACCCAACTTCAGAGTTCCCTAGTTTCCAGTCGGACCGGGATAAGAGTGCTCTAGTGAAGTATAAAGTGATTCAACAGTATAGAATCATATATAAAATAAACTGCATGAACTTATCTGTGATTTTCCAAAATTAATATTTTTGCAAAACCAGTTGATCAATTTAATATGCTCAGAAATTTCACGAATTTGTCACAGAATCAAAATTTTCGCTGTTTCCAGAATATTATCTGTTATTTGCCTGTGTATATATATGACTCAATATCTTAGCGGCCCTCCATGCTAACAACCTATTTATTTTATAAGTAAAAAGTAAGAATCAGTATAAGATGGTACCTATAAATCGTGAAAATCGTATAAAAAAATTATCCTTCTTGCATTGTTCTCAGTTGGGGCCATTCGTATAGGCAGAACACTAAGCTAAATCTACGAGTTAACTCTGATCACCACTGTCAAAGACAATTTTCATCCACGTACCTCCAATTTAAGTGGATTAAAAGAGGCCTTAAACTTTCTAAGGCGGTCTCTAATGACGTATTCGGTTACCTGCTTTAGGAAAACTACCGTAAGTATTCTATTACACAACCTACATACGATGGTGCAGGACCAAACCCACTGCGCATAGCTCCTTGTACAGAAATATTAGTAATTGCTCCTTCACGGCGAGCTTTCGTAAAATTTCAGGTGACTTTTTTTTTCTTTCTCGATCCTTGAGTACTTTATTTGCAAGAACAATTATTTTTACTGGGAAGTCCGAAACTATAGCCGCCTTACAAACTAGATTCTTACATGCCGATTCAGCATTGGCATGGTTCAACTAAAAAAAAATGTTTATAACCTCTGTACCTTGTTTGTGTGAATGCATGTATCAAAAAATTAATTAACAAATACATTTTTTTAAACTGGCATACCTACGCCGCACTGTGGTCTAAATGACCGATCCAACTGTACTTTATTATCTGATTTACTTTACTATTATTTTTTATCACTTGCACATAAAACCATTGTGTTTATTGAACTAAAGTTATAATTGTTGATTACTTAACTGGTCTGTTTTCGTTATTATTTGGCAATAAAACCACTTAGATAAATATTTTCAAGATATATAATTTAACAAATAAACACAAACCATTAGAAAATAGTATTGTCTTGTAAAAAATATATATGGATGAAGAAGGTGGGTATGTATAGTTTTTACATTTATTCATCATCATCTTCGGAGACAGAACCCTGAACGCTCGTTTCATGTGTACCTGGGGCGCTATTCCCTTTTTAATGAAGATTCCTTAACTTTTTTCTTTGGGTTAAAACCTCCTTACGTAACTGCGGTTCCGTTTCTGTCGAATGATAGCTGTCAGCTGAATTTAGCGAGCGACATTCATCAAAAATGTTAATATTTGCGGTGATTTAACAAGAGAAAAACTCAATATTTGCGTTATTTTAACAAGAGAAAAACTCAATATTTGCGTTGTTTTAACAAGAGAAAAACTCAATATTAAGTATGTTACCAATTACGTTATTATTTACATTAAAAAAAATTAGCTAGTAAATATTAAATAGATGTTGACATTTTTGACAATTCACGTCAAGTCGGTAGAAATTCAAATGTCACTTTTAGAACTCCAGACAAAAAAGGTCATTACTATCTAATGAGGTAGGTAGCTTTTTATAAAAGGTGAATCTTCGTTAAAAGGCTTATTTATGATTTTTTTAAATAAAATAAAAATGTATTAAAATTAATTATAATATTATATAATTGTTTTTAAAAGTTTTAGTTCAAAATCTTATGTCGCTCGAAGATATTTCAACAATTTGTGATTTCAAATAATCTCTTGACAATCAATTTAGCATATTTTTACTATGTCTCACCGGAATTCCGCAGTTAATCAAGAAGTCTTTAAATCTAAGGAAAAACGTAAGGAATCTTCCTTAAAAAGAACGGGAATAGCGTCCCTGGTACTCTCAATAAGTTTATAACTTCCGTTGGATACATATTACCTTTTCTTAGCCTCTTCTCCCGAAAATAGCTTATCTAAATAACTCGAGAATGTGTGTTATATGTCTCCACCAATGATTGATTTGACACTTCACGTTGAATTGAAATCAATCATTCAACAATATGATCAAATGCAGCTTTACGTGTCGATATCGTTTTTGCTTCCAACAGTTGACTATAGCTCGGATACATATCAGCATTGTTCTATATGGTTATCCGTGAAATTGAGGCGTCTTGAGATTTTGTAATTTTATTTATTAATGTACAAGGCTAATGCTTCGTAACGGATATTTTAAACGGTAGTCTTATAGAAGATAGAAAAGACTGCTTGATTCGCGTAGATCTCTGTGGAGAATATGCAGATACTTGCTTCAACGTTTCTGCTGTACCTCTTTTATCCATGGATCGCAAACGCATTTGTGTTACGAGAGCTCGCTCTTTTCCACTTGCCACTGATAAGAGTGCCAAAAGTTTTCTTGTTTTTGTTCTATCGCCACAATTTTGAAAGAGTTTCTCAGGACGACCGCAGTTTGGGGTCTGAACGTCAGAGCTCGTAAATGGATATTGAAGACCTTGCATTTCCACATCAAAATCAATATCACGAAGAGTCACTTTTCCATTTATCCATTGTTTGTTCTCTCTTTAAATAATGCTTAGTATATAATGAAAACTATTCCACATTTCTTTTAACCCTCTACAAAAGTGTGCAAGGCGTATTTTAATTACTTATTGGTTTTTATCACTACAGTCTTTAAGATTAGTATTATTGCCAAATATTCTAAAACACTATCAGATCTTTTCACAATGTCAGTATCGGTGTGCCAAACACGAACATATCGTGACCGCAAGCATTGAATCAATCATAAAAAATTGAAAATTGAAACTCAGACATTGTTTCTGTATAAAAAAAATAGAAACTAACACGGGCAAAATATGGTCAATTGTTTTTCCGGTTCAAAATATTTTAAATTTACTTCAATAATTACAAAAAAAATACTGTTTACCTTAGTAGGCAGTATTTTTAAACTGATTTGAAAGTTACGATTGGACTTATCATAAATCTAAAATGCACACCCAAAGGCGACGCGTTCATAATTCACAAGTAATTTTCTTTGACTGTGGATGCACACGAATAGATATTTGTACAGCGAATAACGATGGCGGATGCTCGGTTACCTGGAGAAGGGTAGAACCATAAACTTCTAGCAGCCCTAGTGTGGTGCGGGGTGGGGATGTCGAAATAATTTGATTGTAACTTAGATAAGCAGGTATTCTACAATGTTTTTGAAAAAAAATGGCCCATTTATATAACACGAAATTTCATAATTAAATGTATTAGAAGTTTTGGGACGTCGGTGCGCCGTGGTAACAAGTCAAGTTTTTTTTACTATTCTGACTGCGTAATAATTACATCACGATTACATGTACGAGTATTTGATAAATGCTCTTAATCCGTGTTTGAATAAAAAAATTCCTATTTAACACAACACCCACGTGTAAATGTTTTTTAAACAACATTACAGTTTAAGGGCTAGTTGTTTAACCGATCGTCATATTAAACATCGTCACAAATCGCAATTATATTTCGTTTGATATTTGAACGGTTCCCGTTAATCGTTGATTCTCGGCCCGACTGCTATTTGTCAATGTTTTTGTTAGGTTATACTCGTACAACGAGACGTTGATTAAACCGTTAAGAATAATGGTTACAAAAAATTAACCAAAAGGTGACAACTAGAAAATCGGTGGTTGACGGGAATCCTTCAAATGTCAACATTTTGTGAATAGCACCGATCGTCCTTGTGACGATTTCAAAATTGAACACGTATTTTTTTTAGTTCATTATACGTAGGTACCTACACTGTATTCGTGCTTGTACCGAGAAACTTTAGGGATTGAATAATGAAAACCATTGAAGGTTTTTTGTAATGGATTGGTCGATTTTGTTTATTTCGCTACGCTTTATACGTCTTCTTTTCTTTCTTATTTTCTAAAATACTATTTAAGATGCAATATTTACATGTTAAATTGTTAAGAATATCTAAGCAAATTACAATAGTTCCTTATATTCACAGTCCTCCTCACCAGGGATTCTGTTCCTGTGCGGACTGTATGTTGTTTTCTTTATATATGATATTGCCATAATTTGATGTTGTTTCTTAACTTTGTCTCTCCGTGGTATGTTTAATATGATTTGGAAGGACATTATACAATTTTGAAGAATTGAATTTATTTTTTTCTGGCCAAAGGTGCATTTAATCATGGAATTCTTAGTCAATATGAGGTTTTGCTGATATATATTTTGTGATATCCATCCAATGACTTAATATGTTTTACTTGATTAGCAAAGAGTATGGTAGACTTTAAACAGTTAATTTTTGTTTAGTATTTTGGGTATGCTTCCAAAGAAGAACATGTTTTTTTTGTAATGCGGTTTATATTCCCGAGTCCCATTTAAAATTTAATATATGTTATGATTTTAGAGTGTTTTATAGTGGGGTAGTGGCCATGAGTATGTTAAAATTTTTCCTTGTCTAATTTCATAGCATAATCATTGGTTTGCTGTCCTCTGGACGTTACGGTAAACCTCAAATATTTCGTTTTGTTAACATTAAATATAAGTGATCTTTTTTAAGCCACCTTTGTAGAAGTATAAGCCCGCGTTCTGATTATTTGTACATGGTTATCAAATCACTCTCTTTAAATGAAATGACTCTGCCATCGGCAAAACTAATTATTTTTTGCTTGGTGTGTACGTTGAAGATGTTATTAATATATAAAAGAAATAATAAAGATCCTGAGACACTTCCTTGTGGTACACCAACATTGATTAGGAGAGTTTTACCTTTTCGCTTATCAATTTTAACACACTGTGAATGCTCTGACATGTAACTTATTAATCAAGTTTGAGTTGTGTTTGACATCCTAATTTTTTTAAAGTTTCATGAACAGAATTTTATTATTTAAAAGCCCTTTGGAGTTCTACAAAGATTGACAAAGACTTATTTACCCCGTCCAAGCTTTTTGTGATAGATTTCTAATAGATAACTTTCATTGAATTCAGCGTCAGAAATAATTCGGCATCCGATATTCAGACCCATGATTAATCCATAGTTATTACATGATCTGCCCCCTCCTAAGTTGTTTGTTTTTTTTTTGTTTTGAACAAGTGAGGTATGTATTAATTGTTATCGTATTTAAATCGTAGAACTCTACTTTATTTAAAATTAAAATATTAATGCTCTTATTAAGTTCTCTGAGTATTTTACTTTTTATTGATTTTACAGCTGTTCCAAAACTAAAATACTCGCAGAACTTATTAAATACATTATTAAAATTATTTTAATTAATTTTTTTCAAGTGAAGTGAAGTGTGAGTCTAGCTAAATTTTTTTCTTACACGTAAAACAATCATATTCGTACGCCCGGTAGGAATAAAATAATAAAAACGCGCACATTATTCTATGCAAAAGGTAATATAAGGCTACGTTAAATCGATTTTTTTAATCAAACGAACGTAAGTTAAAAAAAAGAAACACACCTTTCTATTTTGACTTTAATTTACGTAAAACACAGTGCATCTCATTTGCGCCAGATATATACAATAAGCATACAATGAAAAGGGACTAAGTCAAAAGTTTGGGTTTTGGGCAGATTGAGATTGAGGAGAAATTATGGCTCTTTGGACCAAAGGAAAAATTAACGTATTTCATTTGAACCTGTTATTACTGACCCTGGACCGCTGTGTACCGAAGTCTATGAACAAGACCCAGTTTTAGGAACCCATAATCACATTAAAGCTCATTCGCGATTCACTAATTGCAATTACAAACAGAATGAACCGACTGCCGGCTACACCGTTGCTTCAGGTACTGTACTTTGTCCACTGTGCCCACTGGAGGTACAGTCCACCTACAGCGGGCACTAAGCGCCGGTGCTTTACAGATGTACATAATATTCTTTGCGCCACAATCTGTGAAACGAAACTTTAATTAAAGCTAGCTTTACTTACTGGCGGAATTGCGTTCATAATGTATGCATTTTTTTGCCTTTTTCTCATTTGGAACAAGCGGAATTTTAATAAAATGCAAAATTATAAAACCGGTCTCGTTATTAAAGAATTTATTTCGTAGCATGACTTTTTAATTAGTCCTCTTTGCATTAGTTCGTTGTAAATTTAAAGAGAGACGAGTTGTCACCAAATATTGGAGTAGGGAGCAGTTAAAGAATTAAATATTAAATATTCTGAAGGATGATAATAAGACCTCAAAGTGGGAGTATTTAGTATTACAAAACTCTTATGCTTGTTTTATTACGAAATCTAAATTATGAAAAGAGTTTATTTATTTAATTAGTTTTTTTTTATAAATTTAGATTTTTACATTGATTCCAAACAGGAGGCCATGGGCAAAATAAATTCCTTCGGGGCCTGTGTCATCTTTAGTGATGTTGTGTTGGGGGGTCTGTTTAAGTAAAGGAAGGAGAGGAAGTTCTGAGAACGAAAAAGATATGAAGGGTGCGTAGGAATATGGGGGTCGGTATGTCCAGGAGTAACGGACGTATAAATACAGATACAGTCTTCCTAATTTGGTGCAAGGCGATGTGTCGAGAGTCCGGTTGGGGAGGTTAAGGGGTCTCATTCAATCGGGCTGTCCCAATCTGGCCGACCATGCATCTGCTGCCAAGACCAGGACAAACTTCACCTCATGAACCCGTACTCTCCTGATAAGTCACCATATGTAGCGAACCACTCGGAGTGACCCATGCCAGATGTGTTTGTTATACAATGAATGGTTCTGAGACCGGAAATACCTATACCCGCCTCCCTAATTGAAAGTTTATATTCAATTTTATTGTAATAACTTGTTGAAGCTTATAAACTTCATTGGAGCATTAATCATTCTAAATAATATTAACAATTCTCATTTTTTATTTCAAGTAAGACATACAACGATGTTGCACACCCATAAGTTATCAAATCAGCTCATAATGGGAAATTAATTGATATATGAAACAGAAAAAACACAGAAAATAAAAAGGTAACGTTCGCATCTGGGACTCGAACTCGGACTCGTTTCGAGTCCCAGATGCGACCGTACCTTTTTTTAAATTTTTCATCTTTTCTGTTTCATATTTTATTTGAGATTTTTAAATATTATCTTCAATTATTAAATATTAATATTTTCCTTAATTTCCTAAATAAACTACATAAAGGGATTAAATTCACCATAGAAATAGGACAACACTTCTGAATTCATTTCCTAGACTTAAATATTTCTATTGTTAAAAATAAATTTGAATTTAGTATATATCGTAAAGATATATATTAAATACAGATATCGTTAAATATAATACTTCTAAACATCCTTTTGATACAATATTCTGAGCTTTTCATTATATCCTTAATGATATTAACAAATACTTAAATATAATTAAACAGATTGCAATAAACAATTGTGGTACTACATTAATAGATAATGTATTAAACCAAAAGTTTATCCACAAATAACTGGTGTTAGTAAACAGTGAAGAAAACTATTGTTTTTAAAGAATAATATTTCAAATTTAATAATTAAAAATATCCCAAATTACTATTTGTATCTAACCAGTTTTTTATAGTAATAATAAATTATTATTATTATTTTTTAAATAACAAAGATAAAGATAATATTTTAAATAAATCGGGGGTATATAAATTGATTGGAAACGATTCCAACTGTTTTTACATAGGAAAGACTTCTAGAAAATTTAGTATTAGAGTTAAGGAACACCTAATATATTTAAATAATAACAATTATTCTGAATTTGCCAATCACATTTCAAGTTAGATAAATTATTTTGGAAAGCGCCATTGAAGTGATTTTATGACGGCGCTACGGAAATAATCCATTTATTAATATTATTGTAAATAAAGGTTTAAATTTTTTACATACGAATACAATCGGTTTACAATTAGACAAATTTGAAAATTAAGAAATCAGAAAAAGCGTTAGTAGTGAATTAAATATAATTAATAATAAAAAATTAAAAAATATACCTCTTTCTTGAATTTATTTTCGTATTAATATTAATAATAAAAATATTTCCTTTTTTAATTTCTAATAAAAAATTGTTATTCAATGTTTCATAATAGTTTTTTGATTAACTACTTACCTACTTTAATCAATTTTTCTATATGTTTATAATTTTTAATTATTATTTTTTTGTATTCTATGTATTTCTGATGAGAAAAGCATCGCTTTCGAAACATGTTGATTTGTACTTTTAATTAATTTATTACAATAAAAGTTTATACAACGTATTTTATGTTTATAAAATTTCTATGCCGTTGGTCTGTGAGTGACTTCACCATAATTTGACTATGCGAAGCAGTCACACATACTTCAAAATATACCTAAAACATTGGGTACGCATTTATTGTACTGTTTCAAATAACGGTTTCTTGTAAATTTCAATATTTAGGTAATGATTTTATTAACCGAAAATATTTCGAGGCCGGTTTAAGGGTTATTTTACGTTCAAATGTATTTATTTTAATATAAAATATAAAGAAATTTAATTATCCGCTGTCAGTAACTTCACACTAGTTACAGAAACAGCTGACACGCGAAATTTTTTTTTTCATTATAACTTATCATTTAGAAAAAAAAAATAAAAACAGAGCAAATTCAATGTCTTGATGTATTTTCTCTTTTAAAAGTTGATCTTCCCCTAATCGTTAAGGTTGATAATGTAGCCATGTTTACGAGAAAATAACAGATGAACTGTGCGAATAAAAGTAGTCGGCTAGCCATCAGATGGGTTTTGTGATAATTACGTCATCATACTTAAGGATTTATCTGACAGATTCGGGCGCTATCGGAGTTGTAGAAACATTACTTGTATAATCAGCAATCGGGTTAATACATTTCGATGGCTATCTCCAACGAGGAATTATGTTTCCGCTAAGAAAAAGTACGAACTACGAGTGTATCTCTTGGCCCATTACGAAATTCCCATCTTCTTTTGCATGTAATTCAGCGTGATGCTAAAGTGTGATAAAAATACCTTATTAACAAGGCGAGGACTTGAAAATTCGGTGAGGGGAGACTTTATTAAAAACAGCGTCACCGTCGATGGGTGTTTTTTGCGGCGTAATATTTTCGCTCTCTCGCGAATGGTAGAAAAGGTCTTGTTTTGGCAGAAGTTTTTTTTTCGACGGTTCATAAACGTAATACGTTCTTATTTTAAAAAGAATAAGCTCGAGTCTAAAA
>JAHDVE020000199.1:0-57464 GCA_022606495.2 Halesus radiatus | reverse complement strand
AAATCTCCACAGTTTTCCACAAATATCCACGGATATATTCAAATATGTACAGATATTCAGAAATATATTCAAATTCCACAAATATCCACAAAATTCCACAAATTTCCATAGATATATACAAATATCAACCAATTTCCACAAAGATTTACAAATTTCCACAACAATCCACAGATATATTAAAATTTAATCAAATATCCAAAAATATTCAGAAATATATTCAAATATCCACAATTTTCCACAAAGTTCCACAAATATCCACAAATTAACAAATATCTACAAATATATTCAAATAGCCACAAATTTCCAAAATATCCACAAATATCCACAAATATTTTCAATATCCACAAATTTCCACAAATATCCACAAATTTCAACAAATAAATACAAATATCCAAAAATGATCTCAAATTTCCTCTAATATCCACAAATTTCCACAAATATCCTCAAATTTATTCAAATTTCATCAAATTTCAACAAATATACACAAATATCCACAAATATCATCAAATATCTTCAAATATCCACAAATATCCACAAATATCCATAATTTCACCAAATATCCACAAATTTCCCCAAATGTACACAAATTTCCAGAAATATCCACAAATTAACAAATATCGACAAACATATTCAATTATCCAAAAATGTCCACAAATATCCACAAATACTTTCAATATCCACAAATTTCCACAAATTTCCACAAATATCCATAATTTTCAATATCCACAAACATATTCAATTATCCAAAAATGTCGACAAATATCCACAAATACTTTCAATATCCACAAATTTCCACAAATTTCCACAAATATCCATAATTTTCAATATCCACAAACATATTCAAATATCCACAAATTTCCACAAATATCCACAAATACTTTCAATATCGACAAATTTCAACAAATAAATACACATTTCCACAAATGTCCACAAATTTTCACAAATATCCACAAATATCTTCATATATCCACAAATATCCACAGATATATCTAAATATCCACAAATTACCACAAATATTCACAAATTTCAACAAATATCCACAGATATATTCACATATCCACAAATTTCCATAAATATCCACAGATATTCAAGTATAAACAAAATTCCACAAATATTCACAATTACTTTAAATATCCATAAATTTCCTCAGATATCCACAAATTTCAACGAATATCCACAAATTTCTATAAATATGCACAGATAATAATAATAATAATTGGATTACTTCTATAGCGCCGTTTTCGTGAGAAAATCACCTGAAATATATTCAAGTATCATCAAATTTCCACAAATATCCACAAATTTCCACAAATATCCACAATTTTTTACAAATATCGACATATGTATTTAAGTATCCTCAAATTTCCACAAATATCCTTAAATTTCCACAAATATCCACAAATTAACAAATATCTACATATATCCACAAATTTCTACAATTATCCACAAATATCCACAAATACTTTCAATATCCACAAACAGTTTCGATATCCACATATTTCCCCAAATATCTACAAATTTCAACAAATAAATACAAATTTCCAAAAATTTCCACAAATTTCCTCAAATATCCTCAAATTGCAACAAATATCCACAAATTTCCATAAATTTATTCAAATATACACAAATATTCCCAGTTTTCCACAAATATCCACAGATATATTCAAATATCCACAAATTTCCACAAATATCCACAAAGTTCGACAAATATCCACAGATATATTAAAATATCCATAAATTTCTACATATATCCAATGATATACGAGTATTCAAATATCCACAAATATCCACAAATTTCCACAAATATCCACAGTTTTCTACAAATATCCACAGACATATTTAAATATCAACAAACTTCTACAAATATCCACAAATTTCCACAACTATCCATAAATACATTTAAATTTCCACAAATTTCCACAAATACCCATAATTTCCACAAATATCCACAAAAAGATTCAAATATTCTCAATTTTCCACAAACATCCACAGATATATTCAAATATCCACAAATTTCCATAAATATCCACAAATTTCCACAAACATCCAAAATTTCGACAAATATCCACAAATATTTCAAATATTCACAATTTTCCACAAACATCCACAGATATATTCAAAAATCCACAAATTTCCACATATATCCAAAGATATACGAGCATTCAAATATCTACAAATATCCACAAATTTCCACAAATTTCTGCAAATATCCACAAATTCCACAAACTTCCACAAACAATCACAGTTTTCCACAAATATCCACAGATATATTCAAATATCCGCAATATTCACAAATTTCCTTAACTATCAACAAATATATTCAAATATTCACATATTTCCACAAATATTAACAGATATATTCAAATATTCACAAATTCCCACAAATATCCACTGAAAATATTTCTGGATATTGAAATGCTTTCAATATCCACAAATTTCCATCAAATATCCACAATTTTCAACAAATATCGACAGATGTATTCAAATATCCACAAACTTCCACAAATATCCCCAAATTTTGACAACTATCCACAAATATATTCAAATATTCACAAATTTCCACAAATATCCATAAATTTCCACAAATAACCACAGTTTTCCACAAACATCCACAGATATATTTAAATTTCCACAAATTTCCACAAATATCCATAAATTTCCACAAACATCCACAGATATGTTCAAATATCCATAAATATCCACAAATTTCCACAAATATCCACAAATTTCCACAAATATTCACAGATATATTCAATTATCCACAAATTTCCACAAATATCCACAGATATTTTCAAATATCTACAAATATCCACAAATTTCCACAAATATCCACAAATATCCACAAATATTCACAAATATCCACAAATATCCACAAATATCCACAAATTATTTCAAATATCCACAATTTTCCTCAAATATCCACAGATATATTCAAATATCCACAAATTTCCATATTCACAGATATCTTCAAATATTTACAAATTTCAACAAATATCCACAGATATATTCAAATATCCACTAATTTCCACAAATATCCATAAATTTCCACAAATATCCACATATTTTCACAAAAATCCATGCATGCAAATATCTGCAAGCATCCACAAATATCCACAAATATTAGTACAAGTTTCCATGTTTGAGCTAGCTACCACGTTTGGATAATCTAACTTGGATATTGGTGAATTAATTGTTTGACCAAATAAAGCAGGTTAATTTTTAATTGCGTATCTATTATATATACAGGACATATACGTGTATGTACCTACATTATAATATTCAGACCCGCAAGCGATACGCATGTATCTAAATGGCCCTTGGTGGCAAAAAGGTTCCCCACCCCTACTACTCTAATGGAAAAATTGCTAATACATTAGCGTGAACTATTTTACTCGTACGCAAGACTTTAACGTCCTGCAATATTTCACATTAAGGCCGTATACGGCCAGATAGCCAGATAGTTATAACCAGAGAGCCAGAATTCAATGTTTCGATCAAAAACGGTTTTCGCACTCGGCGGGAGATGGCGACAATACAGTGCACTCCAGTCCCGCGAACCAACGTATCGTACAGTGTGGTTCCGATGAAATTATTGATGAATTTTCGGTTCCAGCATTTTTACCGAATAAGTTGTCACTTGGGAGTGCGTAAACATGAAAAGGTAAATAACCAAATATATAGCATTATGCATCTACCGCGATTTATTTCGTACATAATGTGCCTACATTCAAAATGGAAAAGCAGGAACACACAATTTTTTGTTGTTAATTTTACAAATACTGAAACTAAGAAGATAGTTTTTTAACTTGATAATAAATATTTATATTAAAAAAGAAAACATTTGATAATTTTTTTTTTTAATATTGTTTTAAAAGAAAAATAATAATAACAATATTAACCGCCCTATCCATACGAACGTACGCAATACGGCTGCTATATTATCGCCCGAACGCAACAAGCCGTATCCCGTACATTCAAGTACAAGAAAAGCTATCCCCAAAACCCACAAAACATTCGAATACGTCAAGTTTGTTCCTGCTTTATCTCGTATAGTATTTCAACGGATGAGTTCGGATATTTTCGTCTCTCCCTTACAAGTTACTTAAATTTATTCGTTGTTTTCCAATTAGCAAAACTAAACAAAAGAGTTTTTTTGATAGCGGATATTATCATTAAATCAAAAATATATACATATTATGTATAAATTAATTTTATTGTTAAAATTTAAAAAAAATAATATTAAATGACAAGCAATTGAAGACTTCATATTTTACACTTTATTTAATTCCGCCATTTTGGATTTGGATATGAATATTATAAAAACAATAAGTGTGCTCTAAGGCAGTCATATTTTGAAACACAGGTCGTATATTTTTGGCTAATTTAATTAATATATATATAGTTTTTGAATTAGTGTGAAAAAAATATTTTTCGCTTTTTTTGTATTTTAAATACGTATTTGTTTAGTTTTAGCATAATTTTAACTTAAGTTCATGAAAGAAATTATAGTATTCACGATCAAACCAATTATCAATACGGATATTATAATAATTTAATACTTAATACTATTATTATTCTTAGAGTTGAAGTTTCTAAAAGGGTACATACTTTTTTTACTTATGTTTAGTTATGGTTTACCATGAATAGACTATACAATTATGTACGGTAAAGCTCATCTTTGTTTTGACATATGATATTCTAACCTCGAAACTCATCAAAACCGACCGACCATAGATTTAGAGCATTTTTGCGGGCTTTGAAAAATTGAAACTTTGAAAATTATTTTGACTATGAAAACTAAAGTCCTGGAGTTCCTTTTTGTGATTATGATTTATTTAGAATAGACGAGCTATACAGGGCTCAAGGTTTGCATCGCTCGTGTGCATTTTGTGCAAATAAATACCCATCAAAATTCTGAATTCTTATAAAACATCAGCACGGACATAACCATTCTACAAGAAGAAGAAATGAACTAAGACTTCCTTTTCGAAAGAAAACCTAATCGCAAAACTCATTATTACGTAATGAAAACTCATTACTATATAATGAGGAATGAACTGCGCATGATTTGAATGATCAAAGACTCGATAGAATTCAGAACTAAACTTTTTTTTTATTTTTTTTTTTTTATTTAATATAATAATTTTTTTTACAGAGAGTATATAAAAATAAGACATGATTCATATAGTGTAACAAAAATATAATATAGCTATTCCTCACCATAAAGAAACAAGGTTCTTGTGTTTGGTGAGTGACTATCGCTTAATTAATCAAATCATAACTTAAAATATTGTTGTACAATAGCAGGAAAATATGAATTTGTCGTGTAAATTTTGTAATTTATCACTAGTAATAGTATTAAAGAAAATGAAAAGAAAGTAGAAGAAAAGAAGAGAAGATAATAATAAAAGACAAAAAAAATCTAATAATAATAAAAATTTAAAAAAAAATATATTTTTAAATTGTTAGAGTAGATTGAGGTAATTTTTTAATCTATGTTGAAATTCATGGATATTTTCTATAATTTTAAGATCAGATGGCAGATTGTTAAAAAAAGTTATTCCTAGATATAGGTATGTGTTTTGCGTATGCTTAGTATTGAATGGCGGGATTTTAATGTTTTGTTGATACCTTGCGGATATATTGAATTGTAATTTATTTAACGTTTTTTTCTTTAAAGATTTGAATAATTGCATATTTTTTATAAATTTTATCTACTGTAGGTACATTGAATATTGTAAAAAGCTTTTCAGTGGAAAATGATGATGGTTTTTTTAAAATTACCTTTATTATCAATCATTGAATTATTTTAAGTGGACTTAAAATATTATCATATGTTCCCCCCCAGCCAATAATACCATATTGTAAAATAGACTGAACAATTGCATAGTACACTTTTTTTAGGTTTTCTAGTCTAAGAATATTTCTTAGTCTTATAAATATATATATACATTTTCTTTAACAAGTTCACAAATATGTGTTTTCCATTTAAAATGCTGGTCTATATATACACCAAGGTATTTAATTTTGGAAGTTGGACTAAGTATTGAACATGCTTGATTACAATTGATTCTGCTGCAGTTACTTTGGTGTATTATAATTTTTATTTCTGGTTTTGATTTAAATTTATTGATAGAGAAAGGAATAAATTTTGTTTTTCCAGTGTTAAGGGAGAGTAGATTATTATCGAACCAATTTTTTAATATATTAATATCAGTATTTGCTAGCTTGTTAATAGAATTCCAGTCAGTACCTTCAATTATTATGACAGTGTCGTCAGCATAAGATATTATTTTTCCGTTTAGCTTTTGCATGAATATGTCATTTACATAGATGATAAAAAGTAGAGGTCCCAGTACTGTACCTTGAGGTATGCCAAAATTACTTGTTTTTTTATGACTAAGTACCTCGTTTATTTTACCACTTGAGGACGTTTGAAAAGATAGCTTTTTATCCATTCCAGAGCTGTACTATTTATTCCAATATTGCTTAATTTAATTATAAGTTTGTCATGAGATATGCTATCAAACGCTTTTTTGAGATCTATAAAAATTCCAAGGCATTTTAGTGATTTATCTAATGAAGTGTGAATAAGGCTAGTTAATTTTGAAAGTGCATCCTGTGTGCTTCTACTTTCCATAAAGCCGAATTGATTTTCGTGAATTATGCTATTACATTTTATAAACTGGTTAAATCTTTTTTTTACAAGTTTTTCAAAAATTTTTGCAATATTTGAGATTACTGAAATGGGACGGTAATTATTAACATCTTCAGGATTACCAGACTTAAATATTGGAGTTATGGTAGTTTGTTTGTAATTACATGGAAATACTCCGCATTGGAAACTTGTGTTGATTATATGCATTAACGGTTTAGAAATTTTGTTTTTAATATTTTTAAAAATGTTAATTGTAATTCTATCAAAACCTGGGGCAGAGCCTCCTTTCATGCCGTTTATAATAGTTACTATTTCGTCCTCTGTGGTGAGTTGAAATGTTGACATTTTATTTTAACATCAACATTACAGTCTGGAATTGTTATATTTGGATCTTTGTGTATGAGATTCGCAAGATTTTCTCCTATATTTGAAAAGAATTCGTTAAATATATTTGCAGCTTTTAAAGGGTTCTCTTTGCAACATGTTTCCGAATTATCATGAATAATAGTGCTGATTTCATTGTTTTTATACTTTTTTTTTGTCCATTATCTCATTTATAATCGTCCATACTCCTTTGTCATTTTCAACCTGTATCAACTTCTGTTTGTAATAGCTTTCTTTTGTATGTTTTATGATATATGAGAGTTTATTTTTATATGCTTTAAAATGTTTCTGTAAATGTTCATTATTTGGTTGTTGATGAGTTAATCTATAAAGAGCTTGCTTATGACGTACGGATACTATTAAACCGTGAGTTATCCATGGTTTTATAGGTTTGAAGTTAGGGAGTTTGGATTTGGATATGACATTATTTGTTGAGTCATTTATGAATTTAGATAATTTTTCTTCAAACATTTTACAACAAACATTGACATCATTACATTGATATAAATCAAGCCAATTTTCCACTTCTAATTTACATTATATTTATATATTTTTTAACATTTTTGATAAATTACTTATCTACTTTAACGGGGAGAGTTATTATTTAATTATTCAAAATTAATAATTAATTCGATGCGTTTTTATAAATAAATGTAACCCAAAAATTTGTATACGCATTACAAAAAAAAAACATTGTATTTTTTTTGGTTACGTTTATTTACAAAAAACGCAACGATAAATGATTAAACATACTTTTCTCCACTTTAAAAATCATATTTGTATTTTAAATATTTTGTAAAACATACAATGGGACGGTTAGAAAGAAGTAATATTTCTGATTAGATTTTGATAAAAGCTAAGCCCATTTGAATTTACAAAATATTTAATAAATATTTTTCCATTTAAAAACATTATTTTGAATTAATAAATAATAACTCTCCGACGTCCCTCTCCCCCTAAATAAATTTCTGTTTATAATTTATCTATGGTGTTCTAATTTTTATCATTTGTCTATAATTGGAATTATTATTTTTAGTATTACTCCTGGTGAAGAAGGAATCGCTTTCGAAATATGTAGATATCTTTATATTAATAAAGGGAGTGAATACAAAGTATATTATTTAATTCATTTATAATTAATGACGATACAAAGTAAAAACCAATCGTTTGAAAAAATTATATTCTAAAATAACGCTAAATAATAACGTAAGGAAAATGATTTATTCCCCACAGTTCTTTGACGTAACTGTGAACCATTTTCACTATTAATGCTGCTAAATATGCATTTAAATTTACCATGAGTGGGCACATTCAAAACTCACGAGAAGCATATTCTTTCTCTTTCTCACATCCATCGCGTTGTTTCATTACCCGCAACCTGCAAAACAAAACCCATCCACGGCAACATATGAGAGGGAATCTTATTATTTACACTTTTTCAGTTTTTACGACTTTCTGTAGCGCGTTTTGCTGCCGCCTGTATTTATAATTTCCCTTTAGTGCTCGCCCCACGCAGACTGCGGCTAATTTAGTGAAGGCGGCTGCCGGCAGGAAATCTCTACTTTATTTGACGATACTCGCCCATTAGAGCTTATTCTATTTTATTTCCGGTGATATGAGCAAAGCGCGACCCCGTAGTTTAAACTGTTGCATATTGAAATATGCAAAATGTTAACTGTTTTAGCTTGTTTATTCATTCGGACGATTCAAATCTTAGAATGTATTGTCTATTAATCAAATGGATTTTTTCAATTTCTATTGGAATACCTCACCCGGATTTATTTGTAATCATTAGATAGTGTCTCCGATATACCTATCCGATTATTATTTAGGTTCGAATTCGAAGTAACTAAATGAGCATCACGCCGTATCTCCGCAGGGGTAGGCAGAGAGGACGGACCGCCAAACAACTCAATCTTGGCATACACTTCTTGCTTTATTCACATTAATACATCGTCTCATACATTCTCTTCTATTATTCCGACTTCTGACATGGCCCGACTTAAGTATTTGATTTGCTTGATTGTGTCATCTCTTCATCGGTCGTCACCGGCTTCTTCCCTCATTCACATTCGCGTCATATGTTTTATTATTTTTATATTTTTAACAACATAGTTTTTTTTTATATCGATAACACTGCTTATATTTATGTTCTTTTTAGTTTGAATGTACGTGTAAAAACATAAATTATAATACTCGTAAATTATACTTTAAGCTCCCCCTCGTCAAGATACACTCAGTATATATACTGAGTGTGTCCTAAGGAGGGAAGCTTCCCTTCCGAAACATGTTGCTATATATTAAATAGTGGTTTAAACAAAACAGTTCCTATTAAAATGATTACTTATCAACAATCATGAATCATCAGTTATGAACTCGTGAATCTAATACAAATTTATTTATCGAACAAATACGAAAAATAATATTAACAAATGCCGTTTTTCTTAAATCTTAAAAGTGGTGAAATCTTGTTAACAATTCAGATCTATGCATTTGGCACATACAACGTTAAAAGTTAGTTAGATTAGGCTAATATTTTGCTTTAAACTAAAACTAAAATTGTATAATAACTTTCAGAAGTGATGTATTTTTATAATTGAGATCTATGCATTGGACACATACAACTTTAAAATTTACTTAGTTTTGGCTACCAAGCCAACCTAAACTTTCGTCCAAAACTATAATATCACTTTTCTTAAATAAAATAATCATTTTCGTTGTACAAAAGTGGCTAATTTTAGTGTTACAGAATATTAATTCGATAAAGTATGGCTCTGAAACATGCGTAATATTATATACATCCATATATGTACTCGTACATAGAAATAACTATTTACAAAAACAAAAAAATACAGAAAAAAATATTCTTAATTATTTGTGCAATCAATTGTTCCGAAATAATAATAACCAGTATTAAAGGTATTAATTATTAAAGATTCAAGCCGGGATTAAAACAGGATAGGTTTTATAACTAATTTTGCACGAACAAAACCTACTCTCTTTCCGAATCATCTTAGCGTCCCTTTCTTAATATTACATATTACGCTTGCAATATTTATGAATCTTAATATTTTTTACACGATCATACATGGTTTTACCGCACATTCGCCTCAGAGATCTCATTTCTACGGCATTCAGTTTACTTTCATTCTTCCTCTGCCAGTTCCATGCCTCACTGCCATACATCAGGGTTAGAATCAGTACTCCATTGTGGACTGCAAGCTTCGCTTCTTTGGACAACTTTTTGTCAGCGCCAACCGCGTTCAGTCCTCTGTTAATGGAGTTTCCTGCATTCACCCGTCTTTCAATATCCCTATTAGTCATTCCATCTCTCGTATACATCCTTCCTATATATACAAACTCATCGATCTCCTCCAAGTATTCACCATTTCCAGCTATATTGCACACTGTTTTCGTATTCTCTCTTTCACCATGACTTTAGATTAACTTACATTCATCATTAGCTCATTCTTAATACAAACTTCGTTCATCCTAGATACTAGGGACTGTAGATCTTCCACACTGTTAGCAATCAGCACTGCATTAGCATACAATAGGTAACATACTTTCAGATTACTCATCTACGCGCCAAAGCCCACCTCTTTCATTTCTTGCATACAATTATCCATGTATATATTGAATAACCACGGTGACATTACGCAGCCCTGCTTAACACCCTTTGTGATGTCGTGTATCAATTTTCGCAGCGTTGCGCGTTTGAACTACGGATAAATTCTTGTATTGTCCCACTGTACTGTCCTGCGTCTTGAGGCTGTTCACAGAGCTGGGGCAGGACATTATAGTCCTTTTGCGAACTCTGCATTAGTTACCATATGTGAATCGCTAGGTACTTTATAATTTTTACTTCCACCTTTCCCTCCCTCACAACATTGCCCCGATTGGGGATGTCATAGTTTCCCCGGCTCTCGGTTATATAAATATATTGTATAATATGCAATCCAGTCAATATCAAGCCATGGAAATATCTCCCTGCGGAGATTGTCCAGAAGCTGAGCAATTTCCAATATCCAAACATAACACGGAATGCGTTTTTATATTGGAATCGGAGTGGCTCAATGGAACTACTACTGTAATGGTACAATGTACAAAATTTGTGCAGAAAGCATTGTATAATATATTTTATGTGCTCTCTTTGCACTTATAGAATCATGTGAGCAAAACAATTTTCGAGGCTTTTTCATGTAGTATTGATGATTTAAGTATTATTACGTTTATAATAAATAGCACGTCACTGAAATGGCTGGTTCCGTACCTCATATTGTGAATATTAGTTTAAAGGGTGGCATATTTCACTGAAGGAAACCCAATGTGATACCTTTTTAAAAAAATGTGGCGATCATTTAGATGCTAATAATTACATACCCAGATCTTTGGTTAATATTCTATTAAAAGTAATAAGAGAGATTGGCTAAGTTAAAATTAGTTTCCTTGGTGGGAAAATTTAAAAAAATTCTCCCACAATTAGTGTGGTTTCAGAAAGAATAAAGGTACGAGTGAAGGAGTGTTGAAGGTATTGATCGCAGTTAAAAGTGTGTTGGACAATGGTAACAAAGCTATACCGGTATTTTTGGAGTTGTCAAATGCCTGTTCACTGTTTCACATGAATTTATCCATATAAAATATTAATTTTTCATTACAATGCACTGCAAGGCACATCAGTGCTTCCTCTATGTTCGCGGAAGGGCGAGTTCTCGGGTTTATAGACTTAGTAAGAACCAGGGTGGTAGGAATGAGGGATAGGATATCAACTCCAAAAATGTCCTCCTCGTGGAATCCCGTCAGGCCTCAGTTTCGAGTATCGATGCAAATTGGAGTAAGATATTGGCCCCAATAATCTCCAATTCCATCGATCAATGACAAAACAGAAGCTCAAAATTGTTGGCATTTTCTTATTCATATTTTTTTATTATCTCACCTTTTCTACTACTCTCTTCTTTATTATTTTTCTTTCTTATTTATGATATTACTTCTAGATAGTATGTATTTACACTCCCTATGGGACGTGTCGGATTACACTAACCTCCCCATATCTCGGGTTAGACTTTTTTTTTCGTAAGCCCAAACTACACTCAACCTTCTATTTTTTTTAATAACTACACACAGGAAGCCCTGAGGGAAATTATATCCCTCAAAGCCTATATCTTCTTTGGGGATGTTATGCGGAGGGTCTTTCAGAGGATAGGAAGGAGTGAACTCGGGTCTTGAAGAGATTCATGTTGTAGGAGGGAGGAAAGACAGATGCCGGCAGATTTTCCACAGCCGAGCTGTTGAACACATGATACAAATGTCAACCGTGTGCAAATGTTGGGCGCGCGTTTGGAATGTTTCCCTACTGTGCACCGGTGCCGAAGGGATCATTAACGCTAGTTCCTCAGAGCATCTTCCATTAAAATACCGGTAAAACAAGAACAGCATTTCTACCTGACGTCTGTGCCCCAAACATTGCAATCCGTTTGTTAAGATACGCGAATCTATCAAACACAGAGTTAAGGGTTTTTTTTCAGATATTTTGGGGCTCTCGACCAGAGGTGCCTGTCAAATTATACAGTCGGGCGCACTTTCGATTTGTACAGGGTCAGCAACTGTGTACTATTAAAGTATCCGCAGGCTCTGTACAGTACGCCCAGTTTCTGAAAGGCTAACTTTACTCTGGCTGGTCACTTAGGGTTACACCGAGAATATCAATGGAGGGCTTGTTGGGAAGATTGCGTCCATTACAGGAGACCAGATTGTCATTTCGATCACCTCTAGATGTAATCAGATATCATTGGATCTTTGAAACAATAAATTCAAAGAGGTAATTCATGCCCAAAGAGAAGACCCTCTCGAGGTAACCGTTCATTCTCTGCTTCAAAACCCTCCAAGCCGTTGGAGTTTGTGTGCCCTTTCGGGACTTGTCAAACAAAAAGCTATCACGGACTGTACTGTTATCTGCGTAACAATGAATTGGTGCACATCTCAAGAGGTTATTGATGTGCAACAAAAGCAATATCAGTGACAGAACCGATCCCTGTGGGACGCCAGCATTTATTGAATGCAAGGAAGAGATGAAACCATCAGCAACCGTCCGAATCGATCTCTTCCTCAAAAAGTCAGCCATCTACGTACACAAGGATACGTGAAGTCCGCAAGAAGGCAGTTTGTTGACAAGTCCTCGGTGCCAAACATGGTCAGAGGCCTTGGAAATGTCGATTGAGACCATTTGAATCTCACCGTGACGCCCCCAAACATGCGTCACGTACGCGAGAAGAAAACCGCACGAGCGGTTCCGCTGGAATCCGTATTGATGGTCGATAATAATTTTGTTCTTCTCGAGGTACGTGAGCGGTTTGTCGTTGATCACACGTTCCATCGCCTTGTAGAGAACTGATGTGATCGATATAGGGCGCTAGTTGGCCGGGTTGGATCGGTCACCTTTCTTAGGTATAGGATGAATGACACGTTTTTTCTAACCAGAAGGCACAGATTCACATTTCAGGGACATTTTAAAAAGCCTTGTCACAATTGGAGCAATTTATGCAGCACACCCCTGCAATACCATGGCAGGTATTTCGTCAGGCCCACTAGCTTTATTAACATGAGCCCACATAAAACGTGGAGTGCACCCCAATGCCGGATCCTCAGCTTTTTCATATAAAAACCGCGGTGAGAAATCGACGGTGGAATGGAATATTATTTATCGGATCTGGTAAGAGGTGGCAGACTGAATTTGGAGATATTGCGACCTATGGAGCTCGCTTGTGATCAGAATGCTCTGCTTCCATGCGGGCAGGCAGCTAGCTTTTTGCTGATCTGTGGGTCGTGCCCAAATTTTGACCTATTGATGATTCTCTTGCTTTCCATTGCCGATTTGTTATATGCTGATCTGTTTTTAGACATTCGAGATGTGCTGTCGGTTCGGGAAGCCGCGTTTTTCCGTCGAACTGCTTCGGAGCATTGTCGACTGAACCACGGCTTTGAGCTTGCACCAGTTTGTTTAACGGTCGATTGAGTGAAGCCACCCTTCTAGAAATTTCAGTATTAGAGTTAAGGAACACCTAAGGTGTTTAAATAATAACAATTATTCTGAATTTGCAAATCATATTTTAGAAACCAATCATTCGTTTGACATAAATAAAGGTTTAAAAGTTTTACACACAAATACAACCGGTTTGCAATTAGATAAATTTGAAATTTTAGAAATAAGAAAAAGTGTTAATAGCGAATTAAATTTAATAATAATCAAATATTTTTTTTTAAAATAGCTATCTCTTAAATTTATTTTCATATTAATATTAATATTAATAATAATAATTTTTATTTATATTTCCAATTTAAATATATTATTCAATGTTTTATAATTATTTCGTTATTTGAATTTTTGAACAATTACTTACCTACTTTTATTCATTTTTATTTATCCTCATATTTTGTACATTCTTAAATTATTGTTCTAATTTTTTATCATTTTTCTATACTTAAAATTATTTCTTAGTATTCATTTATTCCTGAGGATGACAGAATTGCTATCGAAACATGTCGAAATATTTATATATTTTAATGAAAGTGGTGTATACAAAGTGTATTTTTAATTATATAATTATTAATGACTCCACAAAGTTATTAACCATTTGAAGAAATTATAGAATAAAATTTACTTGGGCACGCCGGGTTTTGAACTCCCGACCTCCGGATTCGTAGCCAAGGATTTTACCCACTCAACCACAGTGACCATAATTATTACATATAGAAGTATATTACGTGAAAAGCATTTACTTTGTGGCTTACAATAATAATTATATAAACGCGTAAATATGTTTTGAACCACTTCAATTTAATATAATAATCTCGACCGGATAAGGAAATGTCATTCCTTCGTCAGGAATATATTAAAACGTTTTAATGTATTCTTGAGAAGGGAAGGGTACTTCCAAAATCTCTCGAGATTATTGGATTTGCTGTGTGTTCGCATATGTTTAAAAGTTTAGCCATTTTAGAATTCAACTCCATTAGTGTTACGTATTTAACGGACGTATATATATTTTTTTTTTCTTAAAATGAAGTACAAATATTCCCTGGTTACGAATAATCTGACAATATTTTATAAATCTCCTACTACTATCACAGTAAGCGGAAGATGTTGCTCGTGTCGTAATGGAGGACTTAGCCAGCCGAGGAATTGAACTCAAGACGCCTGAGTGAGACCCTAATGCGATGCCAACTCAGTCACTCATAAGCCACAACCGGTCATAATATATATATTTTAATGGTATGTATTTTACCTTATTCTACCATGTCAGTCTGATAGGATTAACATTTGGAACGCCGATCTCCCGCGGCCTAATATTTCCGTAGTGTACCGAGGGTAAAATATTGCGGGCGGCCCGCCACAGTATATTTTCATAGCAACTTTCTTGTATTTTGCAAAGTTATGTTTTTGTAAATTGTACCGTCTTAACAGATAATGTGTCAGATAGATATTTGTAAAAAAAAAATATCTATCATCAGTAGTTTAAAAAGAAAGATTTTTTTTACGTTGCCAATTGGATACGCCAGTGTTCAACGGATACCGATTTTGTATATCCGATGGGCAATCTCGGCGTAATAAAAAAATAAAAGTTAGGTCATACCGATGACAAATTTCGAGACTGTAAATTTTTTTATACTATTTGTTTGTTTAATGTACGCCACGTTGTTTATTTGACAAGTTTTTCCGAGATTCTATTTGATTGGTAAATATATAGCAGAATTGTACCGTACGCATAGATAGCACACACTTTGGGTTTATTCACAAGGGTTGACAAATCGTCCATATACACTTAGAATATAGTGTAAGATACACAACCTCCTTGCCTTATTCAGATAGCAAGTACATCAAGTAAGATTATATACCTGTTCATTGAACAACGTTTTCCCGAGTGCCAACGGAATAATATATTAAAGCATACACGTATATGGAATATATCTCTATAAGTTAAATTTATCTCCGAGAGTCTTATGATAGTCCCGATCTTGTGAGAGGATAAAGGAGTAGCGAAGGCTTTGCTTAGGAAACAGCCAAACCTATACCTATAGTCGTTTGTTTGTAGATAAAGCATCTCTAAAGATGACCACAGGCTCTGAGAGAAATCTCAAGACCTCCTATGTAGAATTAATACATATTTCAAGTTCATCTCGACGGTTTGTTACTTGGAGTAAATCACTATTTGTATCTGTGAAAGTTCTAGACTCTAGATTTAAATCCCATCTATTTGTTTGAAGAAATTTTATTTCATAATTTATAACAACAACAAAAAAATAACTATCTACATTATAATATCGATATGTTAAAATACATAATTTTTTTCTTTTTATTATTATACTCCCATTGGTTGAGCTCCAGTAGCTCGTGGTTATGGAAGGAATATTTATATACATAATAAAAAATGCATAGTAGTGATATGTAAACAATATTAAAAAAAGCTTATTAAATAACTATAAATGTACTCCAACAAAATAATTTTAGAATATTAATAAAAAAATAAACAAACGGTTAATTATATTCTAGATAGTATACATTAAGGGTACAATATATCATTATCCAAGTTCAGGGAATTTTTTTGCTTTTTGAAATGTTCATATTTCTATGTTTCGGTTACATTAATTTTGTTTTTGGATAAAAATATACTGTATCATAGTACATCCAAATACAAGTAGTGGTGCTGAGCCGTAGTCGTACTAAGTATTGGGATGGCTATTAAACCATCTCTTTTGAATCTATTGCTTATTCTATCAGGGTGGTTAATTTTATTGCTGAAACATTCGTTGTAAATTTGATACAAGGCGTTTCTTTTATACAATTCTGTATTAGATGGTACTCTAACTTTCCAACATATCTCTGGAGTAGGTCAGTTTTTTCTTTAATGATGGTAGTTTATTGTAATTATTGGCTGTAGTGTGGATTTATATCCCCCCTCCTACCTAATAATGGCGTACTACACTAAGGATTGAATTAATGCGTTGTCATGGTTTATTGTTTGAAATATTTTTTTTCAAATAGTCTGGCTCATAGTTGTAGCAGATGTTGGTGAGGATTCGTAGTCTATCTCAGTGGGAAATCATAAAGGGAAAAATACCCCTCTGTTGGTTAAAAAATACCCATAATTTCCCAGAATCTTATTGAAACCTTAAATATTGCATTTAATGAGGGACATGCATGTTTTTTTTCCAGCCCAAAGACCTCCTAGATATATGTGAAATCCTGCTGTTAGTCTTTTCCATAGTTAGTATTCCGTATTCCATATTATGTATACCTAAGGTCTAAGGGAATTTTATTACATAACAACAATAGCGATAAAATTTTATCACAACCTAGCAAAAACGAAATAAATTTCCGCAATTCGTTAATACGTCTGTGGTTAAATAAAAGTTAAAAAGTAAAAATAAAATAATAATGCAAGAATTATGATTTACGTAAGAAATGTAATTTTTTCTTTAAATACATTCTTGGCAATGCTAGCAAATGAAAAAAAATACGGAAACAAAAAGATAACATCTACAGTTATGGACTAATTTTAATAACAACTCAAAACACGATGATCATAAGAAAAATCTTGTAAATTCCGTAAAAATTTGGCTGCTACCTTTATTAACAGTTCTCAGAAATCGAAGTATGATACAGCTAAAAATAACGAGACAGATTGGGGAAGCTGTAGCTCAAAGAATTTGAGCGCAATGTCCCGGAGAGAGTATGAGATCCCGGGTTCATGTCATAGTTGCTGCAGTTACCTTTTTCTTATCTGTGTATTTTCGGTTTCATGTTTCATTTTGAGAGTTGTTAATAGGATCGTGAATGATTAAAAGCATATTACAATGAGGTTAATGAGCTTCATTAAAGGTATTACAAAAAAATGTTTATATTATCCGGAATCCGAATGTCGCGGGTTCAAATCCCGGCGGGTGCAAGTAATATTTTATTTGATTAATTTGTCTTATTTATTTATTAATAATAATATGTAGCATATTTGCGGTACTTTCCAGAGTGGAAGATACTCTCAGTATTGCCCTGGTGAAAGACCACCGTTCAGAATCGAAATGTTGCTTGAAATGTTTTTAGCCGTGTTTGATGACCAGATCTGAATAGCCATGTACTTCCCATCAACCTTCCTCTTTCATCTCCCGTCTTCCTTCAGCCTTATAACATACCCCAATTGAGGATGGCATAGTCTCACTGGCTCCAGACGGTTGGGATCAGTTAGAAATCTTATGCGATACTAAATTAAGATAAAAAATGTACGCATTATATCTTTTTTTACTGATTTATTTTATTTATTACAAAAAAATAAAAGTTATTTTTTTTCTTATTTATCTACTCTACATAAGTTGAGCTCCAGTAGCGGTGGTGTATAAAAAAAACAATGCATGGTAGGTGGTATGTAAACTTATTTAATAACTACAAACGTAAATTAACAAACTTACTATGTTGTGTGCTCATATTGCCAATATATAGGAACTATCACCGGCCATTGTCACTGTCATAATGTACGCCGTATTAAAGTTAGGTTAGGTGTGCGTATAGCCAATCATTTTTAAATGAATCAGATATAGTCGGCACGTCACAGCATGATCAATTTAAGCAATTTAATTTAAATCATTTTCGCTAATAATTTTGTCTATCGAATAAATGGCGTGTCCGAATAATGAGGACGGATGAGTAATTACATTGTTATAATTTGGGCGGCATCCCCATTGAAACTCTACATCAACGTGCTGATTTTAATTGTATTCCAAAAATCGGTTTAGTTATGCAGAAAGCGTCCAACTCACAAATTGCTAAAATCGACTTTTTCAAGTTTTCCGACAGATAAACACGAGATCTCGGTATGCTCAAAACATCCAAACTCGAAATGCAATAACAATATCTAAATCTCACTCCAAAAATATACATAATTGGAGAAAATTATGAGGAATTAATCAATATTTTAATAATGAACTAGAAAATGTATCAAGGTGACTAAAAATAAATAAACTAAAATTGAAAACAAAAAAGACAAAATATTTGATAATTGGACATAAGAAGACATGAAGCGAAAGCAAATTAAAAATAATGGTGAAATTATTAAAAATGTAAATGGTATGAAATACTTATATTAGACAAAAAACATAACTTTAATAAACATGCTGAATGTAAGAAAAAGAAAAATGGGAAGATTTCTTTTTTTGGAAAAATACATCCAAACATGTCCAAAAACACGACTATTTGTGCTCCAACTACTGCTTAATGATACTTTCTCGTGTAACGACAGATAACTAAAATAGACTAATGCGAATAATACTAAAGATAACGAAATAGATATACAAAAGCAGCTAAAATGTTAGAGGAATTAAATTGGCTAACAGTGAAACAAATTCTGACATTAAACGCAACGACTTTTGTACAAAAAAATCAGAAACAACTTGTTACCAATATATTTCTCCAAAAAATTATTTAAAAAACGGACATTCACAGACACAATACAAGAACATGTATGGAAATTAGACTATCGAAAAAGAACAAAGGCAATACGCAAAACAATGAAATGTTATAATGCTCTACCGGACTCAAACAAAATTAAACCATTTAAAAAATTTGTAAACAGATTGTAAAAAGCACATTAAGTTAAGCAAGAAAAAATTCCATTAGTTTTTAAATTATCATTAAGTATACTCGTATGTAAAGTACGGAATAGTATATAAGTTACAATAATTAGTGATTAATTGTTTTTGTGTTTAATTTGTAGAACTCCATTTAATTTTTTTTTTAAATTTAATGTAAATCAAATTTAATAATGTTATTATTAAGTTCTGCAAGTATTTTCAGTTGTTATTATTGTGAGAGCTGTTTCGGCGTTTAAGGCCATTTGAAGGCCATTAAGGCGTTTAAGACCATTAAGGCGTTGAAGGCCATTTGACAGTTTGAAAATGGCCTTTAACGCCGAAACAGCTGTCACAATAATAACAACTAAAAATACTTGCAGAACTTAATAATAACATTATTAAATTTGATTTACATGAAAAAAAAAAAAAAATAAAAAATGAGTTATATTCTAAACTTAAATTTTCAAATAACTAAAATAAAATAGATAAAACAAAAACAAATGGTAAAAACAATGGTTTTTAGTATTGTCAAATTTACCGAACACCCTTTTCTCAGCTTAATTTTTTTGGGTTGGATGTTTTTTGCATAACTACGTCCATAAAGTAACAAAGGGTGTAAATTTTTGTTTTGACAGAATCCTTGTATGTATAATATTTTTAAAGGGATTTCTGTGGAAGTTGATAAGACTATCACTAATTTACCTGGTAGACAGTAGATCGTCAAACTGCTTATCGTTCATCATCCGAACACCTGCATACAGTCATCTCCCTGAGAAAGGGTATTATTTAATTTTAGTCATCAGACTTATTTCTTGCCAGTGCTATCTATTGAGTTGACATGTCCCCAACTATTTCAATATCTCTGTAAACATACTAAGTACAACGATAATATTTTAGGAATTCGGGAAAAATTGGTCAAAAATTATCAGTATATGCATATGTTCGCGTGCATTGCTAACTTGGCAAGTGATGCGGTAGTGACCGAGAGAGGTGCAGGGTTTTGCTTGCCGTGTCACGATGCGCAGTCGTCGTGTAGTAACCGACTGTCTGCCGGCAGTAATGGAAATCATTTATATATACGTATAAATAATATATTTTGTAAGTACAGAAAACGAGGAAAATACACCGGTCACGCGTAAAACGTATGATACGTCCATTTCTGTTGGCAGAGAGCCAACAAGAAATCAGTTTTCCATCACAAAAATCACAACACTTTATGTGTCCACTATACAATGAGTGAACAGCACCGGAGATCGCGGAATTTTCTTGCACCTTTGGAGAAAGGTTAGCGAGAAAAAATACGTGAATAAATAAATTTATTTACTAGATGAAACATTCTTTACAAATGCCTAAGACTCTTCAGAATTAAGCATTGTTTAGTTTGAGAACCCAATTAACCTTTTACAATTCCCAATTTTAAATATTTTCGGGTCTGGCAGCTCTATACGAATCAGGCAGGTTTGTGGAGCCGTAAAAACACGTTTACATTTATTCCACAACCTCTTTTATACAGAATTTTCACTTAAATCGTCGCATTATAAGGACGAACTTTTCAAAGGGTATTGTACAATGTCGAAGCTCACACAATCCCTTCGGAAATAATCTTCAATGGAATATCAAAACAGATATATTACAGTATCCATTACACGACAAATGGGTATCTCGGTAAGGGTAGAAAAGATAAAATTTATATGGTTTTCATATCATATTTTTCATTTCATGGTGACAAAATGTACAATTAGTTTTTTTATTTTAAATCAGAGTAATGTCGCAAATTGTGCAGCAATAATACATACAAAATGAATAAAAGAACACCCTTTTTTTCAATTAAAAAAAAAAAAAAATTATTCCATATCATTTTTACATTTTAAGTCAAGCACGAGTATAAGTATAGAAAATATATATACATTAAATAATTTGTTTCAAAGTCCTCCTCACTAGGAGATCCTGTGCTGAGGCGAACTAGGTTTAGAATAAAAGGGTTTCAGCGACTTCTATATTTCAACTTCAAGGTTTGGGTAGGTTCCAGTAATTTCTAAGACGTTGTTTTAAGAATACTAGTCAGTTTTTATTCTGTTATTTCCTTAAGCCAAGTTTTGGTAGACTTAATGCAATTATTGATTGAATTACTTTGTTTGATACTATGTGGGAGTTTGTTGTATAATTTTACCTCTAAAAATTCAGAGCTTCTTTGTTCAAAAGTAGTATTATACTTAGGTGCATTAAGCTTGTCTTGGTGATTTGCTCTGGTATTATGATTATGAGGAGTCATAGTCAGTTTGTCCTTTTTTAAGATGATGAACGAAAACATTTTTGGCAAAAAAAATAAATTATTCTTGGAACGTGGAAATGTTTAAAAATTTCGGTTTATGACGTTCTTATGGTGACCTTTAAAATGGTCTTTATGATGTAATTCTGAGTTGTATTTAGTAGTTTTATGTAATTCAATGCAGCTGAGCTCCATCCCAAAATTTCATATTCTAAATGAGGGTCGCATAAAGCATAATACACTCTATTTAGATCCTCGGTTGACAAGATAAAACGTAATTTTTTGAAGAAGTAAATGAGTTTTATTGGCTTTATAGAAGTTCCGTTAAGGTGTAAATTCCAGCGGAGTTTATCATCAAGATATTTAATATTTTTTGGTTTGGTTATATGCAGGCAGGTGCTATGAGGTAAATTGTTTCGACAGTAATTTGAGTGTGTACTCATTCATTGGTTGGCCTGTTTTGTTTATTGAGAATGTTAGACATTTAGTTTTACTGACATTTAATGTAAGGGAGTTTACTTTTATCCAGTTATGAAATACAGCCAAGCCATGATCTTTCTCTTTAAAGGAATTTGTTCAATATTGTTCATGAAAAATAATAACAGTGTAATCTGCAAATCTAATTATGTCTCCTCTGATGGGAAGATTCATAAGATCATTTATATAAATGAGAAATAGTATTGATCCTAATACGTTTCCTTGGGGGACACCACACGTAATTGGTAGAGTTTTTCTGTTTTTTTTTTTAACAATTTGTACAAACTATTCTCTACCATACATGTAGCTCCCAAGTAGGTGTAGAGTTGATTTTGTCATTCCAATTTTTTTATGTTTTAAAGATAGTATTTAATGGTCAATTGCATGGAAAGCTTTTTGAAGATTAATGGAAACTGAAAAGAATTTTTCACCTTCATCCATTTTTTGTATAATTGTATTTCATACTTTAGCTATAACATCACCAGTACCCAGGTTTTCCCTAAACTGCGTTAATGATAATATTTTATTATTATCAAAAAAGGTGACAATTTTTTTTCTATACTTTAAGCGGATTGCCCGATTTGAATTTCTGTGACGTCATATCCCAGTGAAATCCGATTATGCCCAAATGAAAAAAAAACCGGCTGGATGTGCTTAGAATGTCAACGAGATAGCCCGATTTTAATATCAATATTGATAATAAAAATAATTTACTTTTTAATTTCTAATATGAATATGTTATTCAATGTTTTGTAATAATTTTTTATTAACATTTTTGATTAATTACCTACCTACTTTAATCAATTTTTGTTTTTGTTTATAATTTGTCTATTCTTTCATTATTATGTTCTAATTTTTAACATTTGTCTATATTTGACATTATTATCTTTAGTATCCTATACATTTTTGATGAAGAAAGCATCGCTTTCGAAACATGCAAATATGTGTGTATTTAAAGTGGTGAATAAAAAGTAAATTTTTAAATCATTTATTAATAATGGCGCCACAAAGTGAATGAATACCAATCGTTTGAAGAAATTATAATACATACTATTCTTCTAATCTGCAGAGAATTGGTAAAATCAATAACAGCCGCCAGGTTACCATCTATATACCACATATCGCATGTGGATATGTCGAAAAAACGATAAACGAGCTTTACAGAAAAAAAATATCGCTTTAGAATTACAACATTTTTGAGTGACAGCTATGTGGTCTAACCGTGAAATTCGCTTCGCTCGAGTATTTGTCTACTTATAACTTATTTTGGTAGTGTAAAGTTCGATCAGGTTTGGATAGGGAAAGGTATATATATATTCTATTTGACGCAAAGCAAGTCTTATTCTATTAATGTTCACTTTATTGGCTATCCGCCGAGTACAAATTCTCCGGTCTGCAAACTTGTGAGCTGTGGGTGGTCGTCATATTTACTTTCTTCCTTGTTTTTATACAATTGAAACCATATTTTTTTGTTATATAAGATAGAGAAAACTTCCCGTATACGCTGTTTAATATCCTTTGCTCGTAGTACTGACATTTAGGCAATTAAATTGGAGTGCGCGCTACATTCTACTACCAATATATTTGACCAGCTTAGATATTTGATGCGAAAAATCCATCGACGTCGGACAAAATTACATAAAAAAACTATAAATACATTTTTGAAAACGGTTTGATTTTGATTATCTCACTCTCGTTATTGGCCGGCATGACGTCACGAACGCCGTACGCCCGAACAAAAATGAATGTATCGTTTTGGCATGAAATCAAAATGGCATACTTTATATCGTTATTGAAAATTTATTTGTCAACATAAAAACTAAATGAAAATGCTATAAATATTGTAATTTTTTCATAAAAGTTTTTCGACCGTGAAAAAACAGTGAAAACCCCCCTTGTGTTTGTTTTCAATCCGTTATTATGTAGACAACGTTCAACACCATATTTTGAATTTTTAATGCCATAGTAAATTAAATATCATTCCTAACTGTAGTACAGGCAAATCATTAAAAGCGCACGTTTGAATGTATTTGTGCACACCGATAGTGGTTCAAATTGGTTCGAGATAGTTTGGAACACGCCTCCGTAATCCCTTCTTACCCCGCAATAGTTCTACGATACAGTTCACAACTACACAAGCAATTTTATTTTCTATTTTTTTATATGACACCTCACAAGATGGCCCCTGCAAATACAGGGAAACGTTTTGAGGCCGGTTAAGGAGGGGGTTGTAGGAAGGAATTTGTTAATGCGTGCTTTAAAGAGGCCCGGATTAAATGTAGGAGGAAATACATATTCCGGTAGCTCGTTCGACATACGAGCCGATTTACACAAAAACGAGTCGGCGAAATGACATGTTCTCATTAAGTCGACTTCAATTGTGAACGAATATTCTGTTTGTGTCCATCGAGTTTCACGCACTTGCACCGGCGCGGAGGGGATCAACGCTGCTAGCTCCTTCGAGCAGGCTCAATTGAAAATCTAACCATAACCTCTTTCAAATGTTTCTATTATACAGGTATGTACTAAAATATTTTCATGGCGTGGTGCGAAAACGATAAATAGTTTTCCTTTAAAAAAATATTTGTAAAGGTTTGAAAAAGAAAATCTTTCAATTTATTCTCAATACTGGCGAAAAAACATGCAGCTGAATTGAAAAGGTTAAAGATTCCACCACAATAGACGAAAATTCCAAAATACATTTTTTTCGATGTTCGCTCCGTTGGATATATTTCGTAAATAATATTATTTGATCGAAAAAATCGGGATCACTTACATTCTTGCATAACCTCGAAATCCACTTAAAATATTTTCCAGCTGTTGTGAGTTAAAATTTTTGTCGCGAGGGCCTCGTGGCAGGAGTTGCGAATCTCCATATAAATGGGGCTTCTATTTCGCGATATTACCCTGGAACACGATAAGAGAATTTCGCGGCGAAAAAATGTTTGCTGTGTCGTGTGCTTCAGGGGTCGTCAACTCTGTTTCGGCAAGCAACATAGTTGCTACGGCAGGCAAATGTTAGGTAACATTGCGAAAAATATTTTCAGTATTGTATAATCCAGGGGTCGTCAACTTAACACGAGTAAGCAATACAGTCGCTTAGGTAGGGAAATGTGAGGTAACGTTACGAAAATGTTTTGCTGTGTTGTGCTATCCAGGGGTCTTCAACTCTATGTCGGCGAGTTATACATTTACCTAGGTAAGGAAATGTTATGTAATAATACGAAAAATGTTTTATATGTAGTGAAATCCAGGGGTCATCTTGTATTACGTAGATTATAGTTACATTAAGGAAAAAAATATACACGTATTGTAAATGTGGTATAAAACGAAATTTATATTATACATCCTTTAATATATATAAAATTATTTTTTTTTATTAAAAAATCATAACTGGGTCAAATAAAACCTGACAGGAATGACATAATATCAATAGATTTAGTAAACAAACATAATGTAATACGTCTTCCAGAGGGTAAAAAACCAACCCGAGTAGTTTTTAAAAACATAATATCAAACAGTACGGTTAGCAATAAAACAAATTTCAAGTCGCAAATAAAAACAATATTAGAAAGCAATGGGACTCAATAGTGACATACATGCTTTATATATATAATACAATAAATTTAGTTTTAATTGTGCCAGTCTGACGATGCCCGTGATGGGTGAAACCGATCCGGTCGAAAATAAATAAGAGGAAAAAAGTTACAAAGGTTTCTTAATCGAAAAATTTCATTTTAAAATGTAATTCCACTATGAATTGACGGTTTCAAAATTAAAAATAATATGTAAGATTATACATTTCAAAATTATAACAAAAATAATGCATTCATTGTTTTTGTGTTTAATTCGTCGAACTCTATTTACTTTATTTTTTTATTTAATGTAAATCAAATTTAATAATGTTGTTATTAAGTTTTGCAACCAAGTCAAAAACTAAATTACTAGCAGAACTTATATTATAAATTTGGTTTAAATTAAATTAAAAAAAAATATTTATATAAAATAAAATTATGTATTTATTTAGAAGAAGAAAAAGTTACGAAAAAAAAGTAAATTTAAGAATATTTGTAAGGTCAATCGTAGAAGTTATTGGCAATAGGTTACTTGATGTTCCATGTAATTAGGTATCGTCATCTCTATACGAGTATATGTAAGTTTCGGAGCTTCTATCGAGATTGACATAATGCAATGATTCCAAGGCAGGATACGTTAACTCAATATATACGAGTAGACTTTAGTTGGGAAATATTAGGCAATACCTAATACAACCAAAGATTCTTATATCGTGTCCTCTAGAGATTGTCTACTCAGTTATCATTACGGTGTGTAAGTTTATTATGTTTAACTGTTATTATTATATTATGATTTACTCCTACACCAAACTCAAGAACCAGATCTCTTCATTGGCTTTGAAATCCAAAATAGTAAATGTTTTTATTTATAAACATATTTAAAAAAATGTGTAAATCAGTGTATCGCCCCACGCTTACTAATACGCACCAGATCTGGATGTTGAACGAGCGTACACGTTCTAGGGTCCAAGCTGCCGAAATGAGATTTTCGAGAGGATTTGCAGGAGTCACGAGATGGGATCTAATAAGAAACTCTATGATCCGGGAGGAGCTTAACATCGAACCACTATTACTCTTCATAGAAAAGTCGCAACTGAGGTGGCTTGGGCACGTGTTAAGAATTCCAGAAGGTCGAATTTCACTGAAAATTCTGAGTGCTATTTCAGAGGGAAAGACGTCCACTGGCCCGCCCCAGACACGGTGGGAGAAGCAACTCCGGAGGCTGGACCTACTATGGTGGATGCCGTAAACGTAGCACAGGACAGGGACACCTGGAGGCACCTTGTCGATGTGATGGGTCCCCGACCCGAATATGATAAGGAGAAAACGATATTAAAGGAGCATTAAAAAAAATGGTTACTTAAATTAATTCCATTACATGTTTGTTGCGTAGTAATAAAAATTATTTATTGTTAAAATTTGATATGAACTACTTTTTAAAAACGACTATTTGTTTTTAAGTTTTTATCCGAATTGATACCTCCAAACTCAATGCATGCTTTTCTATCAGTAAAATATTACTTAACCTTCTATATTGCGTTCAGAGAAGAGTCTCAAATTAAAGTTTTACTATCCCTGTTTCATAGAAGGAACAATTCAGTCTACTATTCTGTAGCAAAGGTCAGACTGCCTTCATACGAAAGTAATGCCCACGAAAATAAACCAGCGTAAATTGGACCGGCTCCTGCTTCAACCCCTTTCTTCTCATTTTCCTCTTCCACCGTTTCCAGAAACTTTCAACCGCTTAAAGAACACAAACTAAATATGAATATGCATTAGAGAGAAACACTCAGTTTGCAGTAAAAAAAGTTTTTAAAGCTAGAAAACACTGTATTCTCAATAAAACAGTAGTTTTATTAGGTGAAGAATAAAACGAATAATTTATACCTTTACATTAAAATATTCAGTGGAAAACGTACTTCCATTCCGGCATACTCTTATAAATACAGTACACGAGAAAATATTCATTGAAGAATACTATTTTATTTACGTTTAATAAAATCAATACCAAATTCATTGCCATATTTTATGGTTGACATATTACGAAAATTGTGAGATTTTTTACGACTTTATTTGAATTCATTGTGAGGTCGATTGACTAGTCTGTGAGAACTTGACTGCCAGTTGAATGAACCACGGTACTTCCCCACCTTCCTTCTTCCCCTCCTTGATACCTTCAGCCTCACAAGATACCCCAATTGGGGATGCCATAGTCTCACTGGCTTTAGACGGTTTGGAACAGAATGCAAGTCCTTTTCAAGTCCTGTGATGCTTGATGAAGGGAACTGCAATAATAATAATAATATTTGGATGATTTATTCAACATTGTTTTTTTAAATACCTCTTTATACATCACGAGTTTGTTGTGCTTTCTTTCCAAAAGAAGTTTCATCTAATGCTCACAGAACAATAGGTTTTTTCAAAATTAAACTATTACGCATAATAAATTATAATGTGATAAAAAAAATCCAATTTCTTTACACTCTTTTCTATCTTTTTCCACACATTTTCTTCCTTGTTATTTCTGAAACCGATTTTAGCTATGTTAAGTCTTCTTATTCCAAACAAATACTCTGATATTGTAATGGTACATGTAATCGGTAATAAAACATTGTAAATACCTCGTGTAATACAATGTCTACCTAATAAATAATACTAACTTCAAACACAACAACAAATAATCTGATCAACTCTTACCCGTGTTATATAAATGTGATTATAATGAGCTTTAGAGATAATGTGTGGGAACGCAAAAGCCTCTTGTTAGCGTGTTCTCTTTTTGTATTTACTAAGCTTTAAAGATTCTGTCATTGTTCCGGTGCCTTTTGTAAGTTTCCTGGTTGCATCTCCGCTAATGCTGGTTTGTTCTATCTTCGCTTGTCTCATGAATGCCTTGACAAATTATTATCAAACACAGTACTTACTTTTGTACTTCTTTTTAAATACATTATCTTTGTAATGATACAATATACTTACACCAAATACAAAAATGTCCCTGGACACCAAATTATATATATTTTTTTATAATCAAATTTCAATGTTCTTAAGACTGCACATAATAATATAATAATAATTAATGTTTATAGATAAACCATAAATATTATTTATATTAGCAAATTAACGTACAGTCTTTTTCCGTTCACAGCCAAATGCTTTTAATGGAAAAGTAGTATCAAAATACATCATATAAAATATAAACTATATTGGTGCAGTGTATTTCCCCTTATATTTTAATAATAAAAAAATAAAATTAAGGAAATAAAACAAACAAAAAAATTATGTCGTCAAAAAGGTCACATGGTTTTAAATAACTTTTTTTTTCGTCGTCTTTAATAGTTTTTAAAATGGCATTGTACAAATTAAACTTCAAAACAATAAATAATATTTTAAAATAAAATTAACGTGAAATACTTTGTACAAAACATACACCAGAAAATAATAATTTATCGAAGAAAATATTCTTTTAATTCTTCAATAATTATTGTACATTATGCGACCATTTAAAATAAATAATAATGAATATCTTTGTGTTATTCCCTATGAATAGAACAAATTCATTTAATAATTATTATTTATTCATAATTTGAAAACATTTAATTTATGATGCAATTCCATTTTAAAGCGGTTTTTTTACTCAAAAAACTCCTTTCTATCTGTTTATTATTAATCGGACTGGTTTTTGGTGAAAAGGGACATATTTTTAAATTAATTTTTCCATTTTTTATTATCCATATATAATATAGATCCAAAACCAAATTAATCGGACGAAAAGAGAATGTGAATGATTGTCATAAGAGTACTGTAAAAGCATTGTAGTGTACAAAAAAAAACAGTTTAATAAATTATTTATAATTCCGTATCGAATATCAAAATAGAGAGAGAATACACTTAATGCTTGAAACGTTTTCCTGACTAGGTCCGCTATTTTCCACAAAGGCACGTTTTCGGGATTAGATGTGGAATTGGCGTGAAAATGTTGAACGAGACAACTCAATTCAAAAGATTGCATTCCTTTATATATCATTTATCAGAGAATCCTGAAATTTACAATTTTTTCATGTAAATATAAAATAGGTCCGTATAAATTGTTTTCTTTGTAAAAAAATAATCAAAATTAATAAAATATATTTTTTTAGGAAAAACTTATTGAAGCTTAATTGTAATAAATATTTAATGTTTTTTTAATACCTTATCGCTACCGTGTCTTTTCGGTCTCATTTTTTGATTTGGGAGTTGTTAATATTATCTTCGAAGATTAAAATTATATTAAAATGAAGTTCATAAGCTTCAATAAGTTAGTCAAATATTAATGCTAGACTTGTAGAAAAAGTCAACAGAAGATGACCCATATAAATAAAAAATTGATAGGTATATCCGAGACAGTATCCAACGATTACAAATAAATTCGGGCAGAATCTTGTAGTTATAGAAAAGTAGCAGCCAAAAATAAATGGGAAGTCGAAGTATTATACCGATAAAAATGAGAGGATGGATTAGGGTAGCCGTAGCTTAATTGGCATGGTTCCGGATAGACCATGAGGTTCTGAGTTCGAATCCCTGCTGCTACCGTTATATTTTTCGTTTCTGTGTCTGTTCGGTTTCGTGTTTTGATTTAGGAGTTGTTAAAAAATATAAAACAATCTTTCTTACATTTATTTAACACTATGTGATATCTTTCATTACTAAAAATCTATTTGTGTGACTGAGGAAACCAGCACCATGTTTGAAAATTTTTTAAACCCAAATTGTCCTCTGTAAGTTTTCAATTCCCCATTGCAATCCGAACGAAGTCAATTATTGCTGTCAACGTCATTTGGTATTTTATGGTTGAAGTAATCAAATCTCGGGCGGATACCAAGTTCGCGGAACGCGCTTTCGAGTAACGACACCGAAAGCTTGTAATAAACTTGAAGATAAACAAAAGTTTTACAGAAATCAAGGAATTCTATATGCAATAAAGAAAACAAAGGGTTTGTAAATACATTTTTCAACGAAAAAATTAAAAAACACAAATTTTATAAAAAATTATAACAGGAAGATGTTAGGAGGCGATCGTCCGCAAAAATAACAAAGTATTAATTAATAACCAAATTTATGATTGAAAAAATCAGATAATTCACATGCAGATGATGTAAAGGATGCTGTAGCATGCTGTGCTTTCATAATTTTTGCAGTATCCATCATCAGGCCAAATGTTCTTTTCCTTTTTATTATGTTTACATCGGCCTTGCATTCCTATCGGATCTCCCCATTCTGTCCGCTTTCGTTCTTCCTCGGCCAGTTTCGTGTCTAATAGACATACATTAGGATTGGTACCAGAATTTCACCGTGGACTGCTTGTCCAGCCACTAGCCATTCCTGTTTTACTATACTAATCATTTTCAAAATTAAAAATATTCGTACTGACAAAAAACAACTTATTATTAGTATTTCTAATTTTGAAACTTGGTGGAATTCCATTATATTATGATTTTTTTAAATTATAAAACCTTTTAACTTTCTTCCCCTTATATATTTAAGACTGACCGGTTTCATTTTATAACGGGTATCCTCAGATTGGTATAGTTCACGCTAAATCTATGATATATATACTTGACGGCCTCCATGGTCGAGGGGTAAGGCTCTCGACTGCGAATTTGAAGGTCGCGGGTTCAAATCCCGGCGTGCGCAAGTAAATTTTATTTAATTTGTATTGTTTCACAATTAATTCATTTAAAAATAATATCTAGTACATTTGCGCACGTCACAGAGTGGAAGATACTCTCAGTATCGCCCTAGTGAAAGACCACCATTCAGAATTGAAAAGTTGCTTGAAATGGCTTTTAGCCGTGTTTGGTGACCAGATCTGAATAGCCAGGTATTCCCCACCTTTCCCTCCCCCTTCTCCTTCCCCTCCCCAATACCTTCAGACTCACAACATTCCCCAATTGGGAATGCCATAGTCTCATTGGCTCCAGACGGTTGGGAGCAGTTGGGACTCTTGTGCGGTATTCATATAAAAAAAATATATATAAATATTGTTTATGTCAGGACTGAGCCCCATTTACTGTTTCTAATATTACACATTTATGACCGAGAAATTTATTTTACTGCTGACAAAATAGGTTTAAAATTATATTTATACTACTTAAGGGTTGGTTGGTTTAAAAATATTTTACAAACCGACCCATGTTTAATGTACGTGGTTACCGGTAGTTCATCTAACCACATGATAAAAACTTCTATAAAACTCACTTAGCAAACAGATCACAGATAGAAATAGAAATAACCATCTATTTAAAGTAAAGCTGGTACAGTATACTTTGTATATATTCGGTAAACCAACACAATGTAGTCCGTCTTTCAGAAGGTAATAAACCAACCCGATAATAGTTTCGAATATAATTGTGAAGCACTTCCGTCAGCAATAAAACATATTTCTCAGTCATAAACGTTTAATATTAGAAAGAGCAAATGGTGCTCAAACTTGATATAAACCATAGATTTAGTTTAAATTGTTCCTGTCTGAAGATACCCATTATAAGGTGAAACCGGTCCGGTCTGAATAAAGAAGTGGAAAAAAGTTACAAAGACTTTATATTTATTAATTATTTTAATTAAATAAATCATATTTCTTACTATAATAATTCGTACGAAGGTAATCGAAGGTTTTCCATGATACATACATTTTAAATGATAGGCGGGGACTTTGAATGAATGAATTATGTTGCCAACGTAAATATGACGGACTACGGATTAACTGTTTATTTTGGGAATTACAAAGGAAAAACATTTAAATAATTACTTCACGATTAAAACAATGTTTTCCGCCTGGCATTACTACTAAGTACGCCCGCCTCTTACCCCGTTACGTATTTCAATTTAATATAACAACCTGTGTAAACTTTAGAGTAAAATATTTATTCAGTAATTTACTAACTTGAATTATCCTCCCGCCTCTCCCGGTCCTTGAGGTAAGATTTGACACATTCAAGCCACGCTAGATTATTCTAGACATACGAGATATAAAGGCCTTGCTCTTGAGAAAATTAAACGTTCTTGTTGTTTATTAAAGACTAGACAGGCTTTAATGAATAAATTTAGGGAAACAATGTTGTTCATCGTTCACGTTAGAGTTTGGCAATTAGCTACTTTATTGAATGCACATCATTTCAAAGCAATTGTCAAAAATGATTTGAGTCCTTTATTTAGTCAAGTGTTTTTTTTTATATGCCTCTTGTATAGCTCTCTACAACTTTTGCTGATCCTGGGAAGTGTCATAAATTTATTGAAACCCATAATTTAAATCTTTAGAAATGTGCTCCGATATTACTCACCCGAATTAAGATATAAAATTTTCAAAGATTAATATCACATTCTGTCTACAATGTACTTGTAATGTAGTACGTAAGATGACCAATTAGTTACTGAGTGGACAAATGCACCATTGTGGGTTTAATTAATCTTATAGATTTTTTTTATTTATTTATTTATTTGAAACACACATTATTAAACAATAAAATGTAAGACAGCTTTGACTTCCCAACTGAGAACAAATCCCGTTTTAGTAAAGTCAAATTGACAAGTTTAGTTCACATTAAGTATCATTATACAAAAATAGAAGGGAAAAAAGCTAGTATTGACTAGTAATATCATGGTAATGTAATATAATAATAATAATTGGATTATTTGTATAGCGCCGTTTTGTGAAAAATCACCTCAAGGGCGCTGTACAAATATTTCTTAACTAATTATGTACAAACAGATACAGAAAAACATACTTACCTGGCAGGTCGCTTCAGATGAACACAGTTTTATTTTATTTATAGAGATGAAAGTTTTACATGGTTATTTGTTGCTCCTTTTCTATTGATGTTACATTTATTAGAAGATTGGTGGCACAATAAGAGTTGGTATTTATTGAAATACTTATAATTTTTAGGACTGGAAAGTATTCATAAAATGAATTTTAGGACTCGAAAATATCTATAACATTACCTTAAAAAGCGTAAGAAGCTTTGAATATATAGTAACTTTTATTTTTTATTTTACACTTTGGTTATTTACAGTGTTGCGGACTGTGGACGCGTTTGCGCACGAATGCGTGAATTTTTATTTTTATTTTTTATTTAATGACTTTAGGTAACTACTAACCGGCTAGCCTAGCTAAGCAATTTACAGGTGAATTTCTTCAATTTATGGATACGATTGCCTGAAAAGATGTGTTTTAAGTTTAGTTCTGAATTCGAGTCTTTGATAATTCTCAAGTCATGCTGTAGTTCATTCTAGGCTTTAGATCCTGACACTCCAAAAGCACGATCCCCGAACTTAGTATTAGGTATGCGCTTTGGTTCCTTCAACCTGCCGATTGCTGATGACGCTGCTGACCTAAGGGTGGACTGCTGTGAGTTGGTATTTTCGGGAATACACAGTTCTGATAAGTAAGCCGGAGCCATTCTGTTAAGTTACTTAAATACCATCCAGCAGAGCTTGAACTGGATTCTTTCAGGACATTTGAGCCAGTGGAGATTTTCGAAATTCTCTGAAATGTGAGGATATTTAGATACGCCGGAGATAAGTCTTGCTGCAGCGTTGAATACTGATTGCAATTTGTTAATTTGGTATTTGGGGAGACTCGAATATATTCCGTTGCAGTAATCTAGACGTGACACAACGTACGAATTGAAAAGCAGTTTAGTTGCCTCTATTGGCAGGTTTCTCCGTACTGCCTTTATTTGCCTCAATTGAAAGAACCCTGTACTTTCAGTTCTGTTTACTGGACTTTAAAGGGAAAAACCTGCATCCAGATTGATACCGAGTAATTTAACACACGTCTTCGGAATAATGTCACTTCCTGAAATATTTATTGGGGAGTTATCAATGATATGCTGACGTCTGCTTGTGGCGGTCCCGAGAAACACAGTTTTTGACTGATTCAACTTCAGTCTATTTGAGGTCATCCAGCGAGTTATTGCTTCTAGACACTCAGCTATGTGAGTTTTTAGTCTGTCTATTTCTTTTGGTAAGCAGTAGAAATAAACTTGCTGGTCGTCAGCATAGCAGTGGGATTGAAGACCAAACGATTCTATTATTTTAGCTACATCATTTGTGAAAATGATGAACATCAGAGGGCCCAGAATGGACCCCTGGGGTACTCCAGATGAAAGGGTTGCATATTTTGATTGGTTTTGCCCCACCTTCACTGCTTGTAAACGATTGGTTAAATACGATGTCAGCAAATTCTTAGCGCCACAGTTTAAGCCACAGGATTCTTCTAAACGTGTGATAAGAAAATCGTGGTCAATCGTATCAAAAGCGGCACTCATGTCTAAGACTAAAAGAAGTGCCAGCTTACCCGACTCTATGGCCAGAGTTATATCCTACAAAACGCATAGTAATCCAGTTTCCGTTGAGTGGAACCTTCTGTATGCAGATTGATATTTAGTTAACAATTTATTTGAATTTAAGTGACTTATTATCTGTAAAGCAGGAATTTTTTCTAAGATTTTAGATATAAATGGAAGATTTGAAACGGGTCGGTAATTTGAAAGATCTATCTAGAAAAAGTATAAAAATTAAGTATAAAGAGATGTGAAGAATTGTACAGAAAAACAGCTTATGAACATACATATGAAGAGATGAGAAAAACAAATATTATAGAGAAAACAATTATGTAGGTGTGTTTGATAGGTACTATTGGTGCTATTTGGAAAAAATGCGTTAAAAATTGAATATTTAAAAAAAATTGGGAGGCAGTATAGATACCGCCGCCCCGGGAACTATTTATTGGTCGACCAACACCTCTGCTATAGGTCACCCGAAGAGGTTCTCAACGTTTGGCGACTTAGTAGGGGTGACTTGTCCAGGTATTGGCAGCGGACGCGTCTATCCACTGAACTGATCGGAAAAGGCCGACATAGGAAGACTCTTCGACCTCCTCACCCGGACTTTCTCAACCAATCGCCTTGCAATGTAGTGGAAGAGGTGGATTCGTATGTTTGTCACTCTTGGAAACACCTCCAGATTCCTACCCACCCCTCATACCATTTTTCTTCCCAGTGCTTTCTCTCCTTCTTTCCTTAAAAAAAACACCCACACAGCATCCCCAATGATGACATATGCCCTGAGGGAAATTATTTTTTCAGGGCCTCCTGTATAATATTACATAGTGTGGTAATTTGAAAACATTGAAAGTTAATGAGCATGTACTAGTATATACCACCACACTGAGTCGGTAACACTAAAGTTAGGGATTTCGCCAAAAAATGCTGAAGCACCTAAACACGAACAGCGCTGAAAAACTCCACCTAAGTAACAATATTACTTAACCGAGATAAGAAATCCTACAGCTTTATGTATTAAAGTTTATTGTTTTTTTTTAAATGTCCGAGAAATGCCATCGCGACAATATGAATTCATTTCTTTACTCTCCTTAAACTTGTAAGAATTTTGGGTAAAACATTAATGAATACACTTTACGTTTGTTAATTGCGAAGTAAATTTGATTTATACCTCATTAAATTGTTGTACATTCCGGCTTTTGCAATTATTTTGAGAAATAATTAAAATAGAAACAATGGAAACTTGATTATATTTAGATGAAAATATTTCATAATTTACTTTGGCATTGTTTTAGGCCGCAATTTTGAAAATCTAATCTTATCAAAGTCCTTCCGGTAGCCACTGTAATAAAAAATACATTTGGAGGCGGAAGAGGCTCGATCAACCGGAAGTTGGAACATTGGATGAAATGTTGCCGCCCGTAAATTAGTTGTTTTTTTCTTGAATTGACACATAATGCGTAGAGGGAAATGAAAACTTTTGGAAAATTAATTACATTTTTATTAATAAATTCGTGGTTGAATTCTTACTCTAATATTATTACAAATGAAAAAAAGTTATTTTAATAACAATTACTTTGTTTTCGTATTTAATTTTTAAATTATTAGCCTTTGATATTTGCCAAGCAATACTGTTTATTTTGTCCTGTAGATTTCAATATTGGTTTTACATTTTTTTTTTCTTAATAAATAAAAACATAAAAAATGACATTACCGAACTCTCGAAATAAAATTATAAAATTCCATTGAGAATTTCATTAATATGTATTCAATAGAGGCGTACATGGAATGATTTATTTTGTTTGTTATGGAGGCAAAGTAGATTTTAATTATACATAATGTTTTTGACCTTTAAAATCATAACTTTACGCAACGAAACACACATTTTTATTTTAATAAAGCATTTTTTACCGTGGGCACTTCTTGCGAACTGATTTCTGAACGTAGAAATAAAAATAAATACCAAATCTTAAAAAAGCTCAATAAATTTGAAAGTTTTTTCATTAATTCTTTGGATATTTAACTATTAAGCATACTTTTCAAATGACAAACGAACTTTCAGAGTTTATTTAAAGTCAACTAATAACAAATATAAGTAGATATTTATTTATTTAATTTCATTAAATTTAATTATGACAACAAAAACATTAGCCACTCATCTCACTAGGACAATCCTGTGTTGAGATGAGCGGCTTTACAATTTAATAATAATCAGTAAATATTAATAAGTAAATAATAGTAGATAAATAATAAAAATTAGATTTTAGATTATAATAATTAAATAATAATAGTAAGTAAATATTAATAAGAATATAATTATTTACATTAAATATTAAGTAAATATTAATAGGTAAATAGTAATAAGTACATAACAATAATAAAAATAGGTAAATAATATATAAATAAAAAAATAAAAATAGGTAAATAATATATAAATAAAAATAGGTAAATAATGAGATGTAAATGAAATTATGTAAATAGTATTAAGTAAATAATAAAATGTAGGTATGTTTACTCTTTTTATCCCATAAGGAATTGCGGTGAAAGACATTATGGCTTAAAATCTATATAAGCATACAGACTAACAACCTTACATTCTGAATATATAAGTTTTATTATAAATAATAGTATAATTATATGTTGAATTTATAAATCGTTATTTTAAAGTTAATAATAAATCGACATATTAAAGTGACCTGTCTCAATGGTACCATTGGAATGACGCCACGCAGTTATTCCCGCCTAAATTTTTTCTTTATAAATTCATGCCATGTGACAGTATGACGCATGTGTGACGTCACACTGTCACCTTAGTTTTAGTTAGTGAGTTTAAAAAAAAATCAAACCTCAAGATTTAATTTAACTAGGTCACTGAACTATAATAAAATATTGGTATTGGTTATTGGTTAGTTAGAGACTGTGCGAGGACAGGCTGCACCTACTATGGATGGATGCCATAAACGTAGCACATGACAGGGACACCTGGAGGCACTTTGTCGATGCGATGTGTCCCCGACCCGAGTAGGACAGATGATGCATGTATGTATGTAGTTAGGAGGTGAACATTGATAATTTTTTTAATTTGCTGGGATACCTTATAACGGTAACGAATCTTTTAAAAACTTCCTTCTCATCAAAAAATATGCTCTGGATGAAAACGTTTTCTGATTAGAACCTAGTTTAACGGTCCCAACTGCTCCCAACCTTCTGGAGCCAGTAGGACTATGTCATCACTAATTGAGGTGCATGAATGTAGTGAGACTGAAATTAAAAGAGAGGGGAAGGAAATGCGAAAGAGGAAAATGGGGAGATATCTGGTTATTCAAATCTGGTTACCAAACACAGCTATGAATATTTGAGAGAAAATAATTGATAATGTAAATGTTAAATTGAATGTCGATCGAATGGGAGGATCAAACTGTATGAAAAAGTGATGACAGAAACTGTAGATATTAAGATGAAAATTTTAATGTATAAAAAACGTACGTAAATAATAATAATATATGGGCACCGGCTGAAAAAAAAATATTACTTGGCTTAACAGGACCTTATTCTACGTATCTTGCTTAATTAAAAAAATAATAAACAGTTAAATTCAAGCATTGTTTCGATTCTGAAAGTTCGTTTTTCACCAGGCCGATGCTGAAAATATTTACCGCTCCAAAAGGTGCCGCAAATACACTATGTCCAAAAAAACATTTCTCACACCCCTGAAACTACTCGTAGCAATGGTTTTTCAACTACTGTCTTAGCAATTTCAGGATAATATAGTTATGCCAACGGTCGTCCACAGGTTCCACAACAGTTTTTTCGACCTTTCCTACTATAAGTTGAATGAGGCATTGCTATGCATTTATAAGGAAGTGACAAAGATTCTCAGTACTTCAATATTATAGATCGGATCCAAGTTTGTAAGTCTTGGCCTTGTGTGGTTGATGTAAGTTGTTGAGATGGGTTATTTGGAATTCTTGTAGAAGAAAAACTGTTTGGTTTTACAATTACCATGTTTTTGTGATACAAATACAGGATGTGCACTGAAAGACGCTTTAAACTTATTTCATGAATTAAATAACTATAAGATATAATAAATTTTAGGTTACTGGGAGAAAAGAAGAATTAAGGACTGTGTTGATGTTATTTACAGAATTGATATTTGAAACGATGGAAAAGTATGAGACACGTGAATATGTATTTAAAGTGAATTGTCTATTGTTGGCTGCATATAAAACTGATAATCTACAATAAGAGTATAGCTACAAAATATAATATAACAAATGCAATATTTATCATAACACTAACACTTACCTACCGCATTTCTAAGTGTAATGTATTTTTTACATGTGTCTTGAAAAAAAAATGAGATCTTAACCTGCAATAATAATTTATTCGATTTCATAATCCGTATTTACACCCATCAATAAACAATTCATCGAAACATTTAAAAGCTAAGTGCCAAAAAGCGAATTTTTTAGAATATTGAAAATGACGCCACCGTGAAAAAGAATTTTTATAATAATTAAATTTAACCTTCATATAATTCCTGGGGTTGGGTATATAGTTCAAAGGATGCGTGATGACGGAGAAATTCAATATATTCGAGATTTCTTAGAATTTTACCGGTGAAAATGTTGTTTTCACGGGGTCGAGTACATACGCAAGTCAGTAGTCAATACAAATCAAATACGAAATATATCATTTACTAATTTGTTCATTGGAATGTGTTTTATGTGACCATATAAATTATATGGAAATGTATTGGTTTAAATAATCCATTCGTCGCACTTACAAAAATCGTTATAGTTGTGTCTAATATTGAGAAAGGTCTACTGATAGAGTTATCTGTGCTAGTCATGTCGGTAGCTTTTACCAACTGGTTTACTGAAGCGAGTCGATTTCAATATCATTTTAAATAACGATGCTCAGTCGCGTTGTTTGAGAATAGATAAGGACCAGTTCTAAATATGTATGTACTTTCAACATAACATGTTTTCATTGATGATTTTTTTTACGTAGATAATATCCCACTGTTGGGTAATCTGAAGTTACACTAGCTCTTGATATTGTGTATTACAAAATGATTTTTTAAAATTTAGTTCATACTGTTCAGGGATCCACATTTTTCCATCCCTATTTTTTTCTTTGTCTTAAAAAAAGATTTATTTCATTTATACGCGAAACGTTTTGATAAATAAAATAACAAATAGAATATGATTGATCGGATGGAGTAGAATTCGCTAAAACAACTAGGCTGTGTTTCCTCCTATTATATCCATAAACTATTTAGGAAAGCATTAGTCTTTGTAGTCGTGATTGATTCTGCTTCACAAGTTTTTCGTTAAATAATATGAAATTGGTGGATTTCATCTTCAAAGGCATCGGAAAAAAATCAGTTTTTCTGTTTTCTTGGGTGTTTATTGTGACGAAAAAATTAAACACATTTTACCTACCCAATGAAAATGTACACCGATCATTAATCTTTGTTTTTATAAGAAAAATTTGACCAAAACATACTTATTTTTATTTTTTTTTACCATAATGCCTTATAATTCTATGTATACAATCAATATTTTATCTTCTTTCACAAATTTCTTGCTTCACTCACATTTACAAGCTATCTCATGCAGTCTTTTTTGTTATTCCGATTTCAGTATTCTACATAATCAAATTATTTTCTTGATTTAAAACAACAAAAACGAAAAAATTAACTGCACACAGGAGGCCCTGAATAACAGGAGATAAAGTATGAGACGATGTATGAATGTGAATGAAGCAAGACGTGTTTGTCAATATTGATGATTCGTCCTCTCTGCCTACTCCTGCGGAAAACGTCGTGATGGTTAGTTAGTAAGTTAGTTTAGGAGGCCCTGACGAAAATAAGTTCCCTCCGGGTTGATGCCATCTTTGTGAATGCTGTGTGGAGGGTCTTTTTGAGGAGAGAAAGGAGTGAACAAGGGTCTTGACGTTGAAGTTGTAGGCGGGAGGAATCACAAGGACCGGAAAATTGTTCGATATCCGGGCTGTTGAATTCAAGAACGAGTCGTAGAAATGACCTGTTCTCACTTGACGAAAGTCAACTATGTACACATTTTGGGCGCGCGTTTGGCGTGTTTCCTGAATATGTACTGATGCTGAATGGATCAAAGACGCCAATATTCCATTGAAATACTGGTAAATCAAGGACAGCATTCCCACCTTATGCCTGGGCTCTAAAGATTGCAATCTGTTGTTAAGATAGAGGAACCTATCAAACGGACCGACCATTTCTGCACATAATCAAGGGTTTTTTTCAGGTATTTTTGGGCTCCAGACTAGAGGTGTCTGCAAAGTGTACTATTAAAGAATCTGCCAGACTTTTACAGTATGCCCAGCTTCTAAGATGCGAACTTGACACTGGCTTCAATGGAGCCCCCGTGTCTGAGTTGGTCACACAATGTTACACCAAGCATATCGATGGAAGGCATGTTGGGAAGTTTGTTCCGTTGAAGGAGACTAGATTGTCATAATAGACTACGCCACTTCTTTGCTGGTTATCCCTTTCCATCCCCTAATGTCAAAACCATATTCAACAATTTCGATAAATTTGTTCATCGCATTGGCCTTGCGTTTTTTCAGAAGTTTCTTATACTGAATTTTTTATTATAAAATAAACACGTACATTTGTTTAGAACTGTTACAATTTTTTATTGATTGTGCTTTACTAAATCACACTTTTCACGGGCTTAGTTTCACGTCTCATCTCTATGCACCAGGGCTAGTATCAAAACTCTTTTATGACTTGCTGACCACACTTACATTGCCAACCCTTAAAAACTACTAAGTACTGCATTCAGCATATACCAACGGAAATTCCTTCACGTTTCTGTGGATGTCCTTGTGAGTATATAATAAGATTGTCAGGATCACACTTAGAATTTCACGTTATGAACATAAAACTCAGTGCATAGCATATCAGTATACACAATACACAAGAATCAGTTCCTTATAATCAACAAAGCCATAAAAAATATAGACGACGGTAAAAAAATGTTTGGCTTTACTCATAGACCGGCAAAAGCTTTTAACCCCATAAAATACAATTATCAAAGCTTAAAAAATATGGAATGGCCTGTTGATGACATATATAACAGGGCGAGAACAATGAGTACAAATTTGGAAATAAAATAGTAAACCATCGTCATTCAACTATGGCGTCCTTCAAGGAAGTGTACTGGGACCGATTCTATTACCTATATAAATGATTTTACTAACCTTCCCATTAGAGGAAACTTTTATCGGTTTTGCTGATGATACTCCTTTATTATTTCAAGAAGAAATCTGAACGTAAACAATCATGTGGCTGAACAAGGGCTTAATACACTTCAAAATTTGCTGAAAATAAACTGGCTTACCCTTAACGCAAAAAATAGTTAATACTTTAAATGGATTCAAGGAGCCAACCGGAAAAAAATCACTAGATCTAAAATTACATGAGTGTCAAAGAAATTATATTTTTTGTCACTTCCCCATAATAAGACAATCATGTAGCGTAAAATATCTCATTAAAGGTATTACCAAAAAGCTCAAAAGTCTTCAACATTTTATTAAAGATCTTAAAAAAAAAGGTAAATAAAAAGGATATGAAAAAGTCTATCAATTAGAAAAGTCTCGAATCAAATATGGAATTATGGGATGAGGATCGGTTACATATAAGTACATATGAAATCTAAATATGTTACATTTCAAAAAGGAATAGGAAAGACCATGCTTAAAGTAACCATAAAAAACTTCTTCGATAGAAATTTTAAAAAGTTTTGGCGTACCATAAATACGTACTATAAATATTTGCGAAAAACGTACGATTAAAACGGTTAAATAATAAGGAACTCTCCACTATAGTACGTATTTATGACACTAGATGGAATCAAAATGACATATAAAAACATTCTTTCTTATAAAACCACTTACGGACAAATAAACCACACCTGTTTTGCAACTAAATTCCACAACATCCTTTTTCCAGATATAAAATGGATAAAAAAGCGTAATGTGCACAAATCAAGAATTAAAGTCTGGCTGAAAGAGATCAATGAAACAAACTTAAAAATGGCATTAAAAACGACACAGAAGATGGATCTAATTAAATGTCATCAAAGTAAACACTTCTAGTCCTCCTCGGAACAAAACTCTCTAGTGAGTACTGAGAAAAAACACTAAAATATCGAATATTTTACAAAATATAATAATTATTACACTATTCGGTATTTTAAGGTGTTATTCTGTAAACATTTTGAAACTTTCGCTAAATATGCAAATACATTGTTCAAATATCCGGATATGCTTTAAAATTCCACACCGAATACGTTTATAACATCATTTATATCTTCAACGGCAGGATTACTTTTTGCACATTTTCAATCACCTTTTCGGAGTTTATCTTTTCACAGAAAACTAAACCCCACACAGTGGAGATGAAATATAAACACGACGAGCTGCGGAATATGGCCTCTGTTGACAGTACACTCCGCTTTTGGTTGGGCCGACAGTCTGCCCTCTAGTGGGACCAGGAACTGGGTATCTCCTGGCCAGTGGCACACAGTCCATAAAGGCGGAAAAGCGTTGCTGCCCATACCGATTAAAACGAACCATTACACCAATTTCTGATCAAAATGTATTTTTCCAAAAATTTGTGTATTTTTTTGTTTGTCATAATCCGCATACTGCTTGTACTAAAGGCAATAAAATATTCCGCCTACTGCTAGTAATTTATGCATAGTGAAATAAATGTTTGCTTTGAAATTAAACATACAATGTTATCTCTACTAAAACAATGTATCATCCTTTTAATAAATTGACCATTTTTTCGTTTCTAACCCCACCGCTATGTTTAAGGCTGACATAAAAAAATGTCTAAAACGGCATGAAACTTTAAAAGATTGATACTTGATTGTTCTTAATTACTATTTGGTCATAGAGAAATGTACACCACTGCTGCTGGTTAAAGGTAGGCGCCGTACAGCGACGGGGTTACAGCATTATACGTATTATTTGTGTTGTTTCAAAAATATTTAATTAAAAATAACATATATAGCATATTTGCTTCACGTTCCAGAGCGGAAGATACTGTTAGTACCTATTGTCTAGGTGAAAGATTACAATTCAGAAACGAAACGTTGCTCGCATTTTAAATTTATTTCAAAAAAAATTATTTCTTAAATTTTAATTTTAATTCTTAACTTAAATTTTTTCAATTTTAAACTTTAAATTAAAAAAAATTATTTATAAATTTAATTTTTCATTTTATTAAAATTTTTTTAAATTTATTTATTTTTATTTTGATTTTAAAGAAAATGTATATAATAATGTTATTATTAAGTTGAAGACGAATGAAGATAGCTGTTTCGGCGTTAAAAGCCATTGTCAATGCGTGATTAGGCCACATTGCGACGACTTACCTATATGATTTTATTTACCCTCACCAAATTAAATTTTGATGGTGTTTAAAATGATTTATTAATATTTTCGGTATACAGTGATTATATTCTTGCATTATTGTGTTCTTATTTTTATCATTTGTCTATACTTGAAATTATTTTTCAGTATTCATATATCCCTGACGATGAAAGCATCGCTTTCTAAATATGTAGATATCAATGCATATTTATAAAGTGGTGAATACTATGTATATTTTAAAATTAATTTATTAAAATTATCTCTACTGTGATACACAGTTGAAATCTGTTTTCTCCGCTTTTAATGGTGGCAGGTTTTTCTTTATTGTTTTGTAATGTCGTAAATGCTATTAAGGCAATACATTTAAATGTGCGAGGTAAAACCATGAAATATTTTAAAGAATTGTAATGTTTTGATTTCGTGAAAAGATTTTTTTCTTTTTTGTTGCTTGCAATGGCTTTAGCCGTATTTTGTGACCAAATTTGAAGAGCCAGGAACTTCCCCACCTTCCCCCTCCCCCCCATATTATTTATCACTCTACTATTTTCAGTCTCACAAAATATCCCAATCGGATATGTCATAGTCCCACTGACTTCAGACGGTTGGGAGCAGTTGGGACTATTTCGCGGTATTCACATAAAAAAGTGCCATGTACTGTTTAGGTACTTTGTAAGGTTGTTCACTGATGTTTTTAATGTGTTTCCGTATGAGGTTAAACGAAATTACTTAATTTGTATCTATTTTAGCGGAATTGTCTCTAAAGCAATTTAACGGTAAATTTTACTTTAGTTCAGTAATTTGCACGGACGACCATTCCCTCTATGAAATTTGGGAATTACGCTTAAATAACCGAAAATAATCGAAGGCAGAATTATCTTTTTAAATAACTATCAATTCTGTTCTCTGCGAGGGTGAGAATTTAGGTTGGAATTCCGTATGCATGTGGCAGTACACACTTATTGAATAATTTACTAATTAATTTCAATATCCAGAAAGTGCATTTTATTTCAGATGAAATCGAAATGAAAATTTTTAACAGTTTAATAGTTGATCAGTAGTGGCTTCCATTGCTCTCCTTGATCAAGGGTAGGCCGTAGTTTTTTATGTCTTGATTATCATTGTTTATCACACCATAAAGCAGGAAGGATAAAGCGCTCAAGGCTTACAAGTAAATATTATAAATTTACTAACTAGAAAAAATTTCTTTCTGTAGAACGATCATAAAATAAGAATTTTCTGAAATAACTAGACTTTTTTCAGAAATATGGAAAAAGAGAGGTAGGCACAACTTTTCAGCCTTTACATGTTGCACGCCACTGCCAATCAGGCATGTAAAGATTCATGAAGGATTTCGGAACAGCAGCCGGTGTTTTAGAAGATTTATGGAAATATGTCTCTAAATCCTTCATATCCATGGTCCTTTAATACATAATTATGATTAATATGAGAATTGAATTTGTTTGATAAGTATGTCGTTTAATGAATTTTTTCGGTCTATAATCATGATAATTCTGACATGTATTAAAAAAATATTATTTTTTATACTTTGAAATCACAGCCGGCTTTAAGCTCTCTTCTCTATTGAAAAACTGGATGGGACAGGCAGATGCTTTTGAAGATAGAGTTCAGAATTGCAACCCCATGAAGATAGCTTTTCTGCGGCGGGGAGGTTATTCAATCTTCACCCCCCCCCCATAGCGCGGTGGCATTTAAAACAAAATTGAAGTATGTCCCGACCTCCGCTATAGATGTAATACAATTTGTAGATAATTGCATGAAATAAGAAAGCGTCTTGGCTTTCCGGAAAATTATGCAGGCACTTTTTCAATATGGCTATTGATTATGTTTTAACATAATTTCTTACGTAGCTGATAATTTTATTTGTTTATTCAAGTTTCTTTCTCTAATAACAAAGCAGACACATGCGGAGTGTCTTATAAAAGTTAATAATACTAGAACTTAAAAGTCGTTACTAGATTGTACCTTGTGCAGCGGCAGTAGCAATCTTGTTTGGATTGATGAGACGCCGTCAGTATTCAGGAATTTATATTATTATAGTATTATTACAACAAAACACATCAATAAGCTGTGCAGTTACTTCAAATGATGATACTACGAAGTAAATTACAACAATACTTTAATGTCCCGCTTCTAGTGCTACACTAGAATTTTCGTCTTGTTTTATCGACGAGGACGAGTGCTGACAGGATAATTCAAGACCCGCATGAATCGGCACAGTTTTTAAAAGTGATGTAACGCTACTAAAAGTACCAAACAGAAACTCTCTCTCTCACCTAGCCTAATTAAGCATTTTTTAGTACTTTTAATGACTTCATATCAAATGAATAAGAAATTTTCTGTACTCATTGGATTAAAAATAAAACCACAAAGTAATTTTACATCTGTCGAAGAATACTTTATATCACTTTTAAAATGTATGCCGATTAATACGTTTGTTGAATTGTCATGGAATCAGGACGAGCCTACGCTTTTAAATTTTTCAAAATTAAAATTTTCACGGAAAAGATACCTCAGTTATGTCAATGATTTTCAGACAACATCTTTAATACATGTTTAAATGTGAAAAAAAACGTATTCCATTAATACAACTTTATTTTTAGTCAGGAAACGTGAAGAACAGGCATGACATGTCACTGGTAAACCTTGCTAAGATCGTGTAAGAAAGGATAGGATGGAAGGAAGGTTTGAGAAGGGTTTGTATAGGTTTGGCCGAGCAAACAACTAACCCTTGAACAGGCAAAGGATGGCGCTATAAGAGCAGCTTGTAAAACGTACGAGTTAACTGTTGGATTATATGGATACATTTAGGCGAAGACTGTACAATTTTGCATTTTACAATTTATTTAATTCCTTGCATCAATCTTATTCGTAACGTAAGATTTGATGAGTAATTTAATAAAATCATTTTTTCTTTCGTATAAATTAAATCAAAGATTCATCAAAAATGTTTTCAAATTATCCAGTTAATAGACTGCAAATCAAACAACTTCTCATTCTCTCATATTTTCTTCCCAATTTTCACATTGCTCTTGTCCTACTCTTTCTTCATCCCCACTACCTTTAACCTCACAATATTCTCCAATCAGAGGATGCCATTTATTGATGCTTCTTTGAATCTCGATAATTTTGATTCTTGTTAATTTAAACCAGATGCAGACTGCAAATGGCGTGATTGCTGATTGGATGATGTAAGTATAGTGATATATGTGTTTTTTTATTTTTTTTGATAAATCGTATCATTTAAAGGATTGTTCGATGTCTGTCTCACTGGGAAATTCCTGTGTCGAGACAGACGTAGGATGTATAGATTATATAATAGAGTTTAATAATACATTAATAAATATTTTATTAAAGATTTAACAATAAAATAAAATACTTAAATTTGATCTTATTAACGTAAATAAAAGTGGAGAAAGAGAAGTTGAAATAAATTGAATATAAAAACAAAGATATTATAGATGTTAAGATATTGTTTAGGTGTATAGAGGTAAGGTTGTATACATAATGTCTGGGATGTTTTATAATCCAGGTAAAAGTAAATATAAATATAAAAATAGGATTACATATACAGACGAAGGCAGATTCAAAATTGAAGGCACGTCTAAGTATGTGGTTTATAGTAGTTAACAGTAATGGATCGACCTGTTTTAATGATCCAATGTTTTATTTTATGTTTAAATATGACTTCGTTACCAAAAATACGCAGGCAGTAAAGACATAGGGATTATATTAAAAGAACAAACAGAATGTAAAGCATTAAAATAATGAAACGGAAAGTCTCGCTTGTTGGACCCATATCGGAAACGATGTGGGAACATATGGTAGGCTGTGTTTGTTTGATAAGGTTTCTATGGTTCCTTTTATCACCAGGTAAGCTCTAAGAAGACCCTAAAAAGGCAATAACCATTGAGCAGAAAATCCCCAGAAGTGTGACCTACACCGATTTGATAGAATACCAAAGACGCTAATTTAAAGAAGACAATTCTACTCCAAGGCCTTAAAATAAATACTTTATAATTTTTTGTCAGTTTCACCGTAAGAAAGATAAATTGACATTATTTATGGCACGCAGATATAACCACAACACATCAGTTTATCTCATCTGTGGCCGTAACTCTCTCCATAATCCTCCCATCCTCATACTATTCTTCTTAACTATATGCAGAACAGGTTTCACCTAATGAGGTAGGTAAACCATACAATAATTAAAGTATGTGTGTAACATATTGTACTTATATTTAAACATGTCGTATTGTATGAACACATATTACTTTATAATTTCTTCAAACGATTGGTATTCACTTTGTGGCGTCATTATTAATAAATTAAATTAAAAATATACTTTGAATGCACCACTTTAGAAATATACATTGATATCTACATGTTTCGAAAGCGATGCTTTCATCTTCAGGAATATATGAATATTAAAGAATAATTTAAAGTATAGACAAATCATAAAAATAAGTACACAATAATATAAGAATAGACAAATTATAAACATAAACAAAAAATGATTAAAGTAGGTAGGTAATTCATTAAAAATGCTAATAAAAAAATATTATAAAACATTGAGCAACAAATTTATATTAGAAACTAAAAAATAAATTATTTTTATTATTAATATTCACATGAAAATAAATTTAAATAATTCATTATTTATTAAATTTAATTCAACATTAACGCTTTTCCTGATTTCTGAAATTTAAAATAAATCTAATTGTAAACCGGTTGTATTTATGTGTAAATTTTTTAAACCTTTATTTATATCAAATGAATGATTGGTTTCTAAAATATGATTTGAAAATTCAGAATAGTTGTTATTATTTAAACACCTTAGGTGTTCCTTAACTCTAATACTGAAATTTCAAGAACTCTTTCATATGTAAAATAGTTGCAACCGTTACAAATTAATTTATATGCCCCCGATTTACTTAAAATATTATCTTTATCTTTGTTGTTTAAAATATATTTTAAATTTATTATTAGTATAATAAGCTGGTTGGATAGTATTAGGGATGGGATAGGGTTTTTAATTATTAAATTTGAGTCATTATTATTTAAAAACAATATTTTTCTCCACTGTTTACTAACATAAGTTATTTGTGTAAGATTTATTAATATTTTCTTAAACATTTTGTTTAATATACTATCTATTAATTTTGTACCATAACCGTTATTTATTGCAATCTGTTCAATTGTATTTATTTCTTTGTTAAAATTATTTTTCATAGAGTTAAATTAACTAATCTACTAACACCGGTTTGAAATATTGCTTTATTTTAATAGTACTAACCTTCCTTCCCACTCATCTCCTTCCCTTCCCCACTTCCTTCATCCTATTAACACCCCCACTGGCTCCGGAAATTCGGGAACGCTTCGGGCTCTTGTAATCGAATGAAAAAAATACATATATAAATATAAAAACAAATTACATTTGTTAGTGTTACTGCCGAATTCTTTAATTAAAGTTAAGCCATATGTACTTTAATAAAACAAAGGATTTTACTCTTTCGATACATTACTTTAAGGATCAAAAGAAAATCTATTTTAACTCAGTGTACGTTGTGTTTCAATGAGTGTATAGTGCTTGGAGGCGAATGGAAACTACTCATGTATACGAGTACACAATGTACCAACATGACTTTGAACATGACCTACGAGGACAATAATAATATTATATAACTTTTCCGCGTAGGGGGGTAAGGTTAAGCTCTAATCATCTGGGATCACGCTTACGCATCTCTTACACCAGTGATGCACAACCTTTTTAAGCCATACGCAAATTTATCAATTTGCAATACGTGGGTCGCAGTGGGTAGGGAACATACAACCCGAAATCGTTTACTTTGGTGATGTCGCCAAAATACTGAAATGGTAACTTTTTAATATATCGATTTCAAAAACCACCAAAAGCGCCGCAGGCAAAACTTTGCAAGGCCAAACCAATAAAAGCTATCAGTTTTTATAATTCTGAAATATTAAAGACCATGAACATAAAAAGCTTATATTTTAGCTGCCTGAATTACAATACGCATACAAAAGTTTGTCGCGACACCTTTCGTATTTTGTAAATCAGAACGGAAAGCGTTAAATATTTGATCGTTGCAAATCTCTGGAATTCCGAACGATTGCTGTTTAATAAGAAATATCAAAGTCTCTTCAGTTACTTAAATGTTTTTAGAAACAACATTTAGAAGCTTAGCTTTTATAAAACAAAATCCATTAAAAACATCAATCATAGTGCTTACAAATAAGGTGCTAGGTTAAAGGCCAAAACAATAAGTATTGTTGATTTTTATCGTTTGGTGACTGTCTACACAACCACCCCTTTTACACCCCAAAGCAGAATTAGCCTTAATTAACCTTAAAGCAGAATTTTGACAATATTGGGTACGGGTTGGGGTAGGGGTTAGTGTAGGGCGAGGAATAGGGGTAGGGGTAGGGGTAGGGGTAGAGGTAGGGCTAGGGGTATGGGTCGGGGTAGGGGTAGGGGTAGGGTAGCACATCATAACCTCAGATGTTTACTCCAAGCCCTTCTTAACCCTGGGAAACGCCGGGTACTTTTCAGCTTGTATTCTATATATATTGTAAAAAGCTTGTTACTTTGCAGCTGATTCAAAACTTTGAAGACTTTGAAGTTTGCTACTAAAGCCTTATGAAAAACAGAATAGAAACCGTTGAATATTTTATTTAGCCGATTGGGCCGCACGAAAAGGCTTACTTAAAATGGGCTCGCGGGCCGCGGGTTATGCATCACTGTGTTACACCATTTACTATTTATATAACTATAGTTCAATAATTTAGTATTGAATAGTTTGGTGCTAGGCTTTACCCCAATTTAAACCCTCTTTATAGAATTGTTTTTCCTTTTTAATGGTTTATAAACTATCGAATAAACAATATAGCATTTTTTCATGTTTTTGACATTTAAGGCGATGCAATGTGAAGTAATGAAAAATCATGTGGATTTTTTGGTTTTTTCATAAGCCACTTTTTATAACTATCAGATCAAAAAAATGCTTTGCGGTATAAAATCTCCTCTTTACGAACCCTTTTTCCGGAATTGGTTTTATTGTATAGTTTAGAAATTTAATTTGAGTATGATCAGAAAACATTTAAATATTTCTGTCTGAATTTCACATAATAAAGTAAAACATGAATTTGGGCGATGTTTATTTATCGCATAACTAGAAACAGGACCTGGGGAAGGAGTTCGTGATTTAGTTCGATGACCTTAGCGGCCAGCATCTAAAAATGCGTACTTGTAGTTTTCTAAGGCAAGAAATACTATTAATGATTTATCTGAAAATTCTATACGGGTAGTTATAAAGTTTCAAAAGACAAACGTCCTAAATCTGGGATCTGAAATGTGCGATGTTATATTAATAAAAGCACCCTTTCAAAATTCACAAAACATCTCTTAGGGAATAATCACGTCTTCCTCAGGTATATATAGAAAGAAAGGGTGTTGGATTAAATTTAATTAATCAATTAGAAATTGATAAACGAACGAAACAGGAAAATTATTAATTCCCCACTACTCAGTACGTTCACACGACCAAAAACAAAATAAAACATTTAAATAAGTTAATAGCATTCACATCATTACAAATCTATTAAGAAAATTAAATAATTGTAAGTACCTCACGGAACAGAGAATTTTTAATTATTTTCTAACTAAATCGGTTTATCAATGGTAAATCATTTTAAACATCGTTCAAATTAAAATTGGGTAGGAGTAAATAAAGTCATATAGATAAGTCATCCCAATTTGGGATTATGGTTTGAATATGGCCTTGTACGCCGAAACAGCTGTGACAATAAAAAAAAAAATAAAAAAACTTCACAACGTAATTAAACATTATTAAATTTGATTTACAATAAATTTAAAATAATTACATTGAGTTCTACGAATTAAACACAAAAACCATTAAATAAATAAAGCGTTCCTTATATATATATTTAGTTTGTACAGCTCATGACATAAATGACATTGTGAGCTGAATGCAGTTTAGTTGAGCTAGAAATTGCAGACCGAAAGAGCAGGTAAAATTTGAACTTTCCAGAGCTAAAATCGGCGATCCACCAGCTAAAATTTCAACGAAATCACGCGCTTCTTATGCAGGTGGCGACAAGGTTGAGATTCCCGCTTAACAACGACCGAATGTTTTGATTTAGGAAAAAAAAACCATCACTAAAATACATTTATATTCTATTATGTAAAGCTCAGACATAATTATTAAAGTGTTTTACAGTCATATTCTAAAAAAATGAACAAAACGACAATATCGGAAAAGAGGTTCGTAAGTAGGAGAGTTTGCGCTTTAAAAATATTTTAATGTCTGATACTTACAAAAACACACACCAAAAAAAAATGCCCGGTTATACCCGGTGTGTTCTATTTGCAATATTTAATTAAAACATCTATGATATTTCTAAGCCTCTTCAATTCTCAAACTGAAAACACACGATTTTGCATTACTTCTCATTGCCTCGCCTTAATGGATTATTTGATAATTCAAATCTTCCACAAACAGATTCTCAGGTTCGTATTTACGATATCACAACGAAACATAATTCACTAAAAACAAATGACTCATTAATAATCCAAGTTACTGTGCACTGTTTAAGGCTCACGACCTGAAATTCCGTACAAAAAATTATAATTGTTTCATAAATCCATAAGGAACACAGTGTTGAATCGTTTATAATTAAATTTTGCAAAAAATTGCCCGCGAACGCTAAGCGGCACCATAAAAACATTAGAATATGAAAAATGACCCCGTTTCTCTTTCGGTCGTTTTAATTCTCCACCATTTATCAGAATAATTTTTCTGTTTATTTTTTCCCCTGTAACTACCGCACAGCTTACGAACTTGTCACCAGATAAATAATACATCAGGTATTCCATATGGTAAAAAAGCACATATGTTTTTTTCTAACGCCAATAATAATGGTGTTTTGTTAACATTTCGTATGAACCATAATATTATATTACCTATGCCAGTCGTAGAATTTTTTTTTCACAGTTTGAAAATGGCTTTAAACGCCCAAATAGCTGTCACAATAATAACAACTAAAAATATTTGCAGAACTTAATAATAACATTATTAAATTTGATTTACATTATTTTTTTTTAATAAAATTAAATAGAGTTCGACGAATTAAACTCAAAAAAAAATTAATACCGCAATAATATTCCATCGCGATCTACAATATAATCCAACAAGGTATGTTCGAGAAATAATAAATAAAACAGGTACTGCAGTTTAAGTTGAAACTTTTTCTACGGCTTGCAGAATATTACAGATACTTGGAATCAATTGGAACTAAAAATGATAATTTTTATGGAGACACCGAGGTTTTTAACGTTTTCATGCGTTGTTTAGCAGAATTTCGAGCGAGGAAACTCGTGTTCGAATATTTTTACAAATGTTTTGTGAATAAAAATATATTTAGATTTATGCCAGTTATGAAACCATTACAGATTTGAGGTTATGCCTTATATTCAAGTGTGACAGTACATTATTTGTAAAGAAATCGTCGGTCACAACACGATGGCAAAGAGGCGGTTATCATATTTAGCAACTTTCCAGGAGAGTCAAAAAACTGTTTTCTTTTTGCCCGACTCTTATACATTTTATTACATGTGTCGCTATTGAGGTAAAAAAAACAGCTCTATATGATCTTCGCCCGTTTGTGTTGTGGGTGACGAAATAATAAAATCCACAGGAAAAACACCCTAACTCAATTTTTCTCCCTTTTAAAATATTTATTACAATTTTGAACTGTGAACTTTGTTGTGTTTTATTTATTGATTATGTCTTTTTAGATACATACGTTTTGGGAATACAACAAAAAGGCCTTTCTATGTAAAAGCGTTAAATATTAAAACGAAGTTTTTACAAATAATAGTCTTACAATGTGATGTAGAATCATATCCTTTCGGGAAGGATTAAATAAATAAAAAATACATTCATTTTGGCATGTTTTGGGTATATTGCTTGTTTTTGTACACACTAAAATAAAATGAAAAAAAAAAAAAAAGTTTGATGAAAGTACTTGGACCATTGTGATTTTTTAACCTTACATTCATCTTTTCATGAGCCATCTTTTTTTTGTCATTTTAATCCTTTTAAACGACCGCAGCGCCCTAATTTTATGTCTACTATTAAATATCAGACTGTACTGGCAATTAGGGTACTCAATTTGAACAGAAATGAATTTTTCTGTTTTGAAAATAAACTTAATCACCCTTTTTTTGTATACAGAGCCAGCTCATAATATATTATAGGGGAATAAAAGCGTTGTCGTAGGTTTTTCCAGGCTTCGTAAGGCGCTAACGAGATGTCGAAAAATAATGTCGGTAAAATGTTACGTTAAATTACTTTTTTTATATAGCTGTTTAGGAACTCACTTTTTAAAACGGAATTGTACGTTCAAGTTGGTTAAACAGGCGAGAGGAAGCACTGCAAAATTTATTTCGAGGCTTCCCTTAGCATGCCGGATTTTCATGTTGTACAAAAACATACAACCTTAGTTTTCACTTCTTACAATGTGAAAACTGTGAAACAGAATTGCGCGAAATTATCGCACATTTTAAATCACCAATTCTTGTTCTCCATTTTGACGTCATTTTAACTACACCGTTTCTTCCCAAGGGTAGGCAGAGATAATAGATCGTCACACAACTTTGTCTTGGCACACACTTCTTGCTTTAATCACATTTATACAACGTCTCATAGATTGTTATCTGTTATTTTGACTCTTCACATTAGCTGTCTCAAGCAGTTGATTACCTTGAGAGTGCTATTTATCCCATGGGCATTTCCGTATTTCTATATTGTAAACGGATTGCAGGATTTGAATTTCTGTGAAGTCGTATCCCGCTAAACTCTGATTTTGCCCAAATGAAAAGAAAACTGGCTGGATGTGCTTAGAATGTCAATGATTTTTTTCCACTATTTGAATTCGCGTCATATATTCGTCATTTTTTCATATTTTTATAAAACGGAAACTTCACTGGTTAATGCAACAAAGAAACAAATCAATTTATAAAAAAAAATGCATATTGTTTTATAACTGCATGTTTTCCCAAATATAAATGGTCCGCCTCTGGGATTTCATTTCTACAGCATTCAGTCTAATTTCTTTATTCTTCGGCTAGTTCCATTTTTCGTTTTTTTTAATGTCATTTTCTCTGCCGCAATTGCCACTCTAGTCACTTGTATATTATTGTGATAGCCTGTCAAATTATACGGACTGTAAAACTGGCGGAAATTATTATTGCTAAACATCACGTCTTCCTGAGTGGATTATGTATGTACTTTAGCCCCGAAGTAATAGTCGTGGATGAATAAATAGGAAAATGTCTGTGTGAAAATATTAACAGTTCAAATTGTACCATATTTCAAAATTTTCTTTCATAATGCAAGTTTTCGGAGAAAGCAAATAATGAGATATTAAGAAATTATTATTTATAAGTAAATGGTGTTATACAATGCGATTTTTTTTCTTCTTTTAATTCACATATATCTCTTACGGTGTTTTCAAGAAGATGTCCGTCGAGAATTTTTTAAAATTATTTTAATTATTATATATATATTTTTTTACAAATGAGTATATAAATAATAAATCATTGAAGAAGATAATGTTAACATAATCTAAATGAAATATGAAACCGAAAAACAACAGAAAATAAAAAGATATCAGTCGCATCTGCGACTCGAGACACGTTCAATTCATTTCATCTTCACTATATCGTATCTCAAATTCAAGACTTTGTCAATATTATCATCCATTTTTAATTCCATATTATTGGCAGCTATCTTTTTGATGATTACAAAGTTCTTCTCAAACACAATTGCAAACTAGATAGTGTCTCAGATAAATGTTCGATTTTTTTTATTATTTATATGACATCTATTGACTTTTAGTAAAGCGGTTTTCCCGGAAAGACAGAGTTCCTGGGTTCGAGTCCCAGATGCGACTGATATCTTTTTATTTTCTGTTGTTTTTTCGGTTTCATGTTTCATTTAGGTTATGTTAATATTATCTTCTTCAGTGATTAAATATTACAATGAGGTTTTTAAACTTCAATAAAATAATTTAAAAAAATATATGTATAAATATTACATTAACACAGTGTTGCAAATTAAACATGATATAGCTGTTCCGCACCACAAAGAAAAGAAAATAGTAAGGATTATAAAAGTAGTTATATAATTGATATCAATCATAAATAGTAATTAAAGAAAAAAAAACACCAGGTTTTCGGAAAAAGAAAAAAAAGGTAAATTGGATTGTAATAGTAAATGTTACTGTAGTAATGTGAGTGTTGCAGTAGTTGGAGGTAATATTTCTATTTAAGTTGGAATTCAAGGATATTTTCTACAATTTTGGGATTTGAAGTAAGGTTGTTAAAGTAAGCTATTCCTATATAGGCAGTTAGGTATTTGAGTTTGCTTAGTAGTGAATTTCTAAATATAAACTAACTAATTAACTAATTTTCGTTAAAAAAATTGAATATTAGTTTTTTTTGTACATTTTATTTATTCCAGGTACATTGAATTTTGGGAAGAGGGTTTCAGTAGATTTATTTTTTATTTTTAAATTACCCTAATTATTAATTTTTTTAAGTTAACTTCAAATAATATTTTATGTCCCCCACCATCCAACAATTACATATTGTAAAATAAATTGAAAAATTGCGTTAT